>OX401405.1:39371244-39438295 GCA_947846245.1 Cerastoderma edule | reverse complement strand
TAGGCCTACTCATTTTCATTGAAATCTAAGCCGCGATCAGGAAAGTAAACATATCAATAATGTTACCGACAAATCTTTTCTCATTCTTATATTCCTAGTTGAATCAAGTTTAATTAAAACTCATGTTTTATAAGTATTGATTGCGTGACTACATGTAAAGTATGACAAATTGCCTGCAGAGTATCCGTCAATTCTTCGAGGATTCAATTTCAAAAACCGAGGTAGTAGCAAAACTGACTACCGCGTCTTTATGCCTACAATTACGTTTACATACAACTGTTATAGGGTTTTAAATTAAAGTTATCCCTAGGTTTAACAGTTATGTCCTTGGATTTTTGGAATTAGAATCATTCGTATCAAACCACTTTGAAAGGACACCAACCATATGTCAGAACTTGTTGGAGGATGTTTTCAAGGAAAACGACAGCAGACACCATGTAGTTGATAACGGTAGGAAATTTAGAGCATCGCTGATCAGGCTAGGTCATAACTTGCGTCCATCAGTAAGGATGAATCATTTACTCACTACTCTTACAGACCAGGACCACTATTCTTGGGATGTTTGCATCCAAGAGTGTGGTCAGGGATGTTAACTAAAGTGCCAAACAAATAATATTCTGTCGCTCATCCTCTAGCCTTGTAAAATCATGAAAAAGAGCTGACAGTCATAACACTCTGACAGATCCCGGTCATGGAGCTTAACAAAAGTGGGACAAAAAGGCAGAGAGATTGATCAAACTTCCGTGTAAATGGAATAGATGTTTGTGGTGAAACGTTAACACTATTCCACGACATATCCATTGATAATATGAAGAAGTTTCAAAGACAAGAATGTCTGTGGAAATGCACCGGTCACCAAACATCACAGAGATTCAAGCACTTCACCTTTGACTTAAATCAAAACATGGGCCTCCCATAATATGCCCGACCAACGGGACCGCTCCATCTTTGGCCTCAATCTTTCTTCAGTAGATAAATCAAACTGTTTGGAGTCCGCATAGATGGCCAGTCAAAGCAGGACGGTTCCCAGATAGATGAGAATCAGACCGTCGGAAAAGATGGCAACAAGACACACAGACCAGACTCCGTCATCTCTATGTTTGACTGGGTACTGGAGCATTATGAATGAGATCACGATGTATGCTAAATGCATGTAGATAAATGTCGTGGTACTTCACACATCTAAGTACAAAAAAAGTCCTTTCCGCTTTTTATGTAGATATTTTTTTTGACTCACACTATTTTTTATAAATCATTACGCCATTCTTTTATTGCCTGTCACACCTAAACAGTTGCATTGACTCCGAATCTAGAGCTCAGCTGGCATATGTGGCATACAGATTGTTGGCACATTTATATTTTACATGTTTTGAAGGGTGTACTTCGAAAAGACTAATCGGACATAAGCAGGGATCAGGGAATCTCCAAACCCCAATCAATCCCAGATACGGCCTTCCCTCCGATACTTCTTGCTACCCCGCAGTCAAAAAGACATCTTCTCTGTGTCCTTCCTACTCTTAACCATTCGCTATGCTTAGATGACAAAATCAAATGATCATTGAATTTGACATCACATAAAATACATTTTAGATATATTTTATTTTGTTTCTGAATTGTTAACTTTCAAGAACTAATATAGAAAAATTAAGCCGATCAATATCAAACATAAACAGGATGGTCTGTTCGTTGTTTATCATCTTCAAAAAACGACCTGAACAAGCCTCACATTTATGATGAAAATTGTTTAATGTTAATAGAACATGTTTAAATCGAGGGGGAAGGAAACTTTTCACAGAACAGAACAGCATGCTTTACAAATATATAATCCTTGATTTCCTGCAAGCTACCATGTGCCATTAGAAATGAACCAAATGTTGTTAAAATAATCGGTTCTCGTGACACAAACATGTAATTTTACTTCTCAATCAAGCGTGTTGATTAGTTTCCATAAACAAACCCCGAAATAGACGCTTAAGACATTGTTTTACACGGAAATTTCGCGTGATATTTCTCTCCTTATCTGACCTCTTTGAACGCATTTTTGACGCATTTACATAAGACTTCTATCATTTCAACAAAGGAAAATCAAACTAAAATAATAGCTCAAAAACGAAAATTTTGAGCATAAGTAGGGTTTTCTTACGTCGCTCCCCATATGTTTATTTAGTTATAAATTTTACCATGTATAAAGTGAAAACACATTCAAAATTCAACGCACCATTGTAAAAATTCCCCCTTTTTTATGCCACAGCAACCAAAGTTCTGCACGGAATCAATTTCTTTGAACAACTTTTGAAGATGATCACCCAATGGACATTCCTGTGAAGTTTGGTTGAGATTGGCTCAATGATTTAGGAGGAGAAGATGTTAAAAGAAATTGTTGACAGGGCACGACAGGCGACTCACTACAGACATTGGGCGATCACAAAAGCTCACCTTGAGCACTTTGTGCTGAGGTGAGCTAAAAATAGGAAATTGTTTAGAGTAAACAACTTAGTGAAAGGATGAGTTTGAGCAAATACCACATTAGTCAAATCATTTTACCAAAACCTATTACATTTTAGATTTTATTACATTTCCTGTTGACTATGTCAACTGGAATTGTAATAAAACAGGAAATATAAAAATTACTGAAGTTCCTGTTTTTTTACATTCTAGGTTGTTACAGAGCTTCTATTTTCAGCTTTTGCTTTAAAAGTCTGAAACTTTTCAGAGTAGTTCTCATCAGATGATTTAATTGAGAAAGTTTCTGCCAAGGTATCTGCTTTGACCTGATGGTTATCTACTTCTTGGTTGTTTGAAGTCAGGTGGCTAATATGAGATGGACCAAGTGACATCTACAAACTGGCAAAGCAGATGCGCCGTGACAATCAAGTTGTCCTGGGTGAGAAACCAATAAAAACGACTCAAGTGAACTCGCCTTGGACGATGAAACTAAGAAACAGTCATGGAAGTAGCACTACGAACGTCTACTAAACGTAGAATTCCCATGGAACCCTGATGAACTGTCAGAGGAACCTCCTGTGGAAGGTCCTAGTAGAAGGGCCATCTGGTATAGTTGCTGAGATGGTGAAACCAACTGGTGAGCTGGGAGTGAGCATGGTGCATAAATTGATTGTAGCCATCATCAAAGAGGGGTGCAAACCAATAGAATGGGAAGAGAGCTTTATAGTCAGTCTGTACACATGTAAAGGGGATACGCTTAACAGAGGTAACTACCGTGGTCTCTAACTGATTGATCAAGTCATGAGTCTTGGAGAGAGTTGTCGAGCAGCTGATCAGCCAACAGTTCCAGATCGATGAAATGTAATTTGGTTTCATGCCGGGTAGAAGCACCACAGACGCGATCTTCATCATACGCCAAGTCATGGAGAAACATCTTGCAGCAAACAAACCACTATACATGGCATTTGTAGATCTGGAAAAAGCTTTCGACCGTGTCCAAAGAAAGGTAATCTGGTGGTCTCTGCGGAAGTTGGGAGTTACCGAGTCACGGTGGTTGGCCAAGGTGGTGATGTCTATGTACACCAATGTCCGTAGTATAGTGCGAGTCGGTAACAGCTACAGTGATGAATTCGATGTCAAAGTTGGCGTCCATCAAGGATCTGTACTAATCCCACTCCTTTTCATCATTGTCCTCGAGGCTTTCTCTCTGAAATCATCAGCTGCCCATGGGAGCTACTGTACGCTGATGACTTGGCAATCCTCGATACCTCGCTTGATTCACTCAGGGAGCATCTAGAGAGATAGAAGAGTAGCATCGAGGAGAAGGGTCTCAGAGTGAACATGGGTAAGACCAAGGTTATGATTGCTGGTCCCATCCTCAACTTACTGAGGAAAACAGGACAACACCCTTGTTCTGTATGTCTGAGCGGCACAGGCACCAACTCAATCTTCTGCACCCACTGTTCAGGATGGGTCCACAAAAAGTGTAGTGGCATAAAAGGCCCTCTCAAAGCAGACCCTCACTGTAAGTGTTTGCAGCAAAACCAGTAAATGCCATTGAAGGAAATTGGTATTGGTGACGACAAGTTTGAGGTAGTGACAGACTTTGGCTACCTTGGCGACACACTCTTATCAGGAGAAGGCTGTGAACTTGCTGCAGCTACGCGTTGTAAGTCAGCCTGGAAACAGTTTAGGGAGCTGCTACCAGTTCTAACCAACAGGCACCTACTAACAACTACAGGAGGACGTGTCTACTTCTCATGTGTGAGAAGTGTCATTCTGTATGGGTCGGGAACATGGGCGGTCTCGGCCAACACAGTTAAAAAGGTACTGCGAAATGACAAAGCAATGGTCAGGTGGATCTGTTTGGTCAAACCTGAGCAAAACATTCCGTTTGAATACCTCCTAGCTCAACTGAAGTTGCCCAAGTCTGACAATTGAAAGTCCCTGCAGAGAAGAAAGCTGGTAGACCCAAACTTTCTTGGGAGGACGTCTTGAAGCGAGACAGGAAGACCCTGTGCATGAACACCACCAACCCTTATCAGAGAAGAGAATGGAGAGGAAGGCTAAGATCAAGACTGGACAGTCAGGCCCCACTCTCAGAAGAGGATTAATCGTTGGCTTGAACAAATAAACAGGATATTGAGTGAGTGAGTGACCTTTACCATTCCTTTTAGAAAAAGTCCCAAGTCTTTTTGATTAAATTGTGACTATTAAGTCTAGAGACACTTAAGTCTAAAGACATATTCTCTCCCTGACTTGCACTACTTGATTTAATTGTGCATCTTTTCTTTGCACAAAGAATAAGAAAGTCATTAAGGTGCCCTGGTATTGGTATCAGGTTGAATTTCCTAAGAGCTTCTTTCGTTCCTTAATGGCTTTCTTACATCCAGTAATAAACCAGGCGTTTGGAGTTTGTTGAGGGGTATGGAATGTTTGGCTGAATCAAATAATACATAAGTAAAAAGTAGAGAAGAGTCTTCATACTCCTCAAATACATGGTGAACAATATTCTGTTCACAAAGCATCTGGAATTTATTCCAGTTTGCTTTGGACCACTTCCATTTTTGAGGACGATCAAGGACTGAAAGTTTATTTTCATTTCAAATGATAGGGAAGTGATCACTTCCACAGGTGTCTTCTAAACATCTCCATGAAAAATCAGGGAGAAGACCTGGACTGCAAAAAGAAAGGTCAATAAAACAAGCGGGGTGATCATGTGATCAATGTTTATGATATAAAACAAATTTGCAAATGACGGCGCCAATGAATTAGCAGGTATTTATGCATTTTTTTCATCAGATTGCTTTTATTTTCCACTTCTTTATATACGCCATGCTACGGCGATCAATTTTCCACCTGTAGAGAATTCCGAGTCTAGGGATGTGATGACCTAAAAATATCCACAATCGCCTACCAAGAATTAGACATAACACCGTTATAATTCCAAGGATTATAATATCATATCACAGCTACAGCTTGGAGAGAAGTATCAAGCTGTCTGTATTTGTGAGGAACACTATTATTAACATTATCAGGTACTCCACCTTGGGCTTTATTATCTGTAGTGTAAATCTTATTAGAGCTGGAGTGAAATTACATGGTAATAGTGTCATCCTTTTTCAAGCATGTTTCTTTAAGACAAAGTGCGGCAGGTTTGTGAGTATTAAGGACATTTTCTACAGTTTCCTTTCATAGAATTTATGATGTATTGTTTAAAATTCTATTGTGAATTCAAAAATGAAAAGAAAAATGCAGGTCGACGAGTTATTATTTTTATTTTTTTTTCATGGTAACCGTTTGGGATAAAAATGTCAAAATGAACATACCATCTTCAAATGTAATAAAATAATTTCTGGAAGGTTTATTTACACAAAAAACATGAATTCCTACATTCAAAAATTTATAATTCAGCGTTATTTTAAATTATTACAATCTGAATAGTGTTTGTAATCCAAATCAGTTTTTCAAATTTTTGTATTTGACAAAAAAACAATTAAAGTTGATATGTATATTATAAATAAATAAAGATATTTAACAATTCCTTTCACAGAATTTTCTTTTTTTTTCAGTATGTGAAGTATCTTGAAATACAAAAGGCAAAAAAGGTATATGTTGATGAGTTTTTCTGTAAAATGACAGTTTCCATGGTAACCTTATTTGAAAAACATTTATAAAAACGACTAAAATAACTCTAAACTTGAAAAATAGAAGCTGGGGGATTAATATACATGAGAAACATATAATAATGTTAATAACCTTTTATAGTTCTATGGATAATATGATTATTCTTTAGAAAAAATTGTATACAGTAAATTTCATCAAAACAAAAACGTTTATCCGACTACTATGCAAGTACCTCTTTGGTAAAAGATTGTTATCTCCCTTGGATGCGCAGATGAAGTGCACAGAAACAACTATTGAGAACCTCCGTAATAAGAAGTGACAACTCATCAAAGTTGGCCTTCAAACCTCGACAGTTCCATGAAACAATTGGATTAGCCATTGCCCTTAAAGTTGAAATTGAAAAAGTATAAAATAACATTCTATAATTCATTGCAGGAAACTAAACGGTCAAGAATTAGGTGACATTGGTGTTTGGTTTTTCCCCCAATCTTCTTAAGAACCACCCGGTTGGACTGTTCGACATCTGAAGAATTGCCTTCAAGTGAACCTTCAGCGTCCATGGCATCCAAAACTTCAAAATTATTATTAGAAGTTTTGATTGGGGGTTTATCGACATAACTTGTCTCAGTATTTAAGGGTTCATCATTTGGACAATCCGACTTCTGTTTCAGAATTCATTTCTTTCTTTCTTAGACAGAGAAGGTTGGTCGTTGATCCAGAAGATAGGCCATTAGCTGAAGAAATAGGTCTTGGTGGTGAAGTTCTTGATTCAGAGGCAGATTATTTTACTTTAAATGTAGTTGCAGGTTTTGGTGGAGAAGAAGGTGTTGGTGCAAATGTAGGTTTTGTTGCAGAAGTAGGTTTTGGTGCAGATGTAGGTTTTGGTGCAGAAGGTTTTTGTGCAGAAGGTTTTTGGTGCAGAAGTAGGATTTGGTGCAGAAGAAGGTTTTGGTGCAGGTGATGGTGCAGAAGTAGGTTTTTGTGCAGAAGAAGATTTTGGTGCAGAAGTAGGTTTTGGTGCAGAAGGTTATGGTGCAGAAGAAGGTTTTGGTCTAGAAGAAGGTTTTGGTGCAGAAGTAGGATTTGGTGCAGACGTAGGTTTTGGTGCAGACGTAGGTTTTGGTGCAGAAGTAGGTGATGGTGCAGAAGTGGGTGATGGTGCAGAAGAAGGTTTTGGTGCAGAAGTAGGATTTGGTGCAGACGTAGGATTTGGTGCAGACGTAGGTGTTGGTGCAGACGTAGGTTTTGGAACAGAAGTAGGTGATGGTGCAGAAGTAGGTGATGGTGCAGAAGAAGATTTGGGTGCAGAAGTAGGTTTTGGTGCAGAAGGTTTCGGTGCAGAAGAAGGTTTAGATGCAGAAGAAGGATTTGGTGCAGAAGTAGGATTTGGTGCAGAAGTAGGTTTTGGTGCAGAAGACAGTTCCGGTGCAGAAGTAGGTTTTGGTGCTTAAGTAGGTTTTGGTGCAGAAGAAGGTTTTGGTGCATAAGTAGGTGTTGGTGAAGATGTTGGTTTTATTGCAGAAGGTGTTGATTCAGATGTAGGTTTTGGTGCAGATGTAGATTTTGGTGCTGAAGAAGGTTTTGATGCAGATGTAGGTTTTGTTGCAGATGTAGACTTTGGTGCAGAAGAAGATGTTGGTGCAGAAGATTTTGGTGCAGAAGTAGGTGTTGGTGCAGATGTAATAGTTGGTGCAGATGAAGGTTTTGGTGCAAATGTAGGTCTTGGTGCAGAAGTAGGTGATGGTGCAGATATAGGTCATGGTGCAGAAGTAGGTTGTGATGCATAAGTAGGTTTTGGTGCAGAAGAAGGTTTTGGTGCAGAAGTAGGTGTTGGTGAAGATGTTGGTTTTAGTGCAGAAGGTGTTGATGCAGATGTAGGTTTTGGTGCAGATGTAGATTTGTTGCAGAAGTGGGTTTTGTTGCAGATGTAGGTGTTGGTGCAGATGAAGATGTTGGTGCAGAAAGGGATTTTGGTGCAGACGTAGGTGTTGGTGCAGATGTAGGATTTGGTGCAGAAGAAGGTTTTAGTGCAGATGTAGGTTTTGGTGCAGAAGTAGGTGTTGGTGCAGATGTAGGTTTTGGTGCAGAAGAAGGTTCCTGTCCAGAAGTAGGTTTTGGTGCAGAAGAAGGTTATGGTGCAGATGAAGGTTTTGGTGCAGAAGAAGGTTTTGGTGCAGAAGTAGGTGTTGGTGCAGATGTAGGTTTTGGTGCAGAAAAAGGTTTTGGTGCAGAAGTAGGTTTTGAATCAATTGTAAGTTATGGTGCAGATGTAGGTGTTGTTGCAGATGTAGGTGCAGAGGCAGGTTTTGGTGCAGATGTAGGTGTTGGTGCAGATGTAAGTTTTGGTGCAGATGTAGGTCTTGGATCAGATGAACGTTATGGTGCAGATGTAGGTGTTGTTGCAGATGTAGGTGCAGAGGTAGGTTTGGGTGCAGAAGTAGGTTTTGGTGCAGAAGTAGGTATTGGAGCAGAGGGTTTTGGTGCAGAAGTAGGTGATGGTGCAGATATAGGTCATGGTGCAGAAGAAGGTTGTGATGCAAAAGTATGTTTTGGTGCAGAAGAAGGTTTTAGTGCAAAAGTAGGTGTTGGTGAAGATGTTGGTTTTAGTGCAGAAGGTGTTGATGCAGATGTAGGTTTTGGTGCAGATGTAGATTTTGTTGCAGAAGTGGGTTTTGTTGCAGATGTAGGTGTTGGTGCAGAAGATGTTGGTGCAGAAAAGGATTTTGGTGCAGAAGTAGGTGTTGGTGCAGATGTAGGATTTGGTGCATAAGAAGGTTTTAGTGCAGATGTAGGTTTTGGTGCAGAAGTGGGTTTTGTTGCAGATGTAGGTGTTGGTGCAGAAGATGTTAGTGCAGAAAAGGATTTTGGTGCAGAAGTAGGTGTTGGTGCAGATGTAGGATTTGGTGCAGAAGAAGGTTTTAGTGCAGATGTAGGTTTTGGTGCAGAAGTAGGTGTTGGTGCAGATGTAGGTTTTTGGTGCAGAAGAAGGTTCCTGTCCAGAAGTAGGTTTTGGAGCAGAAGAAGGTTATGGTGCAGATGAAGGTTTTGGTGCAGAAGAAGGTTTTGGTGCAGATGTTTTGGTGCAGAAGTAGGTGTTGGTGCAGATGTAGGTTTGGGTGCAGAAGAAGGTTTTGGTGCAGAAGTAGGTTTTGGATCAAATGTAAGTTATGGTGCAGATGTAGGTGTTGTTGCAGATGTAGGTGCAGAGGTAGGTTTTGGTGCAGATGTAGGTGTTGGTGCAGATGTAAGTTTTGGAGCAGATGTAGGTTTTGGTGCAGAAGAAGGTTTTGGTGCAGAAGTAGGTCTTGAATCAGATGTAAGTTATGGTGCAGATGTAGGTGTTGTTGCAGATGTTGGTGCAGAGTTAGGTTTGGGTGCAGAAGAAGGTTTTGGTGCAGAAGTAGGTTTTGGATCAGATGTAAGTTATGGTGCAGATGAAGGTGTTGTTGCAGATGTAGGTGCAGAGGTAGGTTTGGGTGCAGAAGTAGGTATTGGGGCAGAAGTGGGTCTTGTTGCAGATGTAGGTGTTGGTGCAGAAGTAGGTTTTGGAGCAGAAGTGGGTCTTGTTGCAGAAGTAGTGTAGGTGCAGAAGTAGGTTTTGGTGCAGATGTAGGTTTTGGTGCAAATGTAGGATTTGGTACAGATGTAGGTCTTGGTGCAGATGTAGGTTTTGGTGCAGATGTAGGTTTTGGTGCAGAAGGTTTTGGTGCAGAAGTAGGTTTAAGTGCAGTAGAAGGTTTTGGTGCAGAAGTAGGTTTAGGTGCAGAAGAAGATTTTTGTGCAGAAGTAGGTGTTGGTGCACTTGTAGATTTGGTGCAGATGTAGGTTTTGGTGCAGAAGACAGTTCCAGTGCAGAAGTAGGTGTTGGTGCAGAAGTATGTTTTGGTGCAGAAGAAGGTTTTTGGGCAGAAGTGGGTTTTGGTGCAGAAGTCAGTTTTGTTGCAGAAGTAGGTTTTGGTGCAGAAGAAGGTTTTGGTGCAGAAGAAGGTTCTGGTGCAGATATGGGTTTTGGTGCAAATGTAAGATTTGGTGCAGAAGTAGGTTTTGGTGCAGAAGTGGGTTTTGTTGCAGAGGTAGGTGTTGGTGCAGATGTAGGATTTGGTGCAGATGTAGGTTTTGGTGCAGAAGTGAGTTTTAATGCAGAAGTAGGATTAGGTGCAGAAGTAGGATTTGGTGCAGAAGTAGGATTCGGTGCAGAAGTAGGTGTTGGTGCAGAAGTAGGATTTGGTGCAGAGGTAGGTTTTGGTGCAGAGGTAGGTTTTGGTGCAGAGGTAGGTTTTGGTGCAGAAGTAGCTGTTGGTGCAAATGTAGGATTTGGTGCAGATGTAGCTCTTGGTGCAGATGTAGGTGTTGGTGCAGATGTAGGTTTTGGTGCAGAAGAAGGTTCCGGTGCAGAAGTAGGTTTTGGTGCAGATATGGGTTTTGGTGCAGATGAAGGTTTGGTGCAGAAGAAGATTTCGGTGCAGAAGAAGGTTTGGGTGCAGAAGTAGGTGTTGGTGCAAATGTAGGTTTTGGAGCAGAAGAAGGTTTTGGTGCAGAAGTAGGTGTAGGTGCAAATGTAGGTTTTGGTGCAGAAGACAGTTCCGGTACAAAAGTAGGTGTTGGTGCAGAAGTAAGTTTTGGTGCAGATGTAGGTTTTGGTGCAGATGTAGGTTTTGGTGCAGAAGTGGGTTTTGGTGCAGAAGTAGGTTCCGGTGCAGAAGAAGGTTTTGGTGCAGAAGAAGATTTTGGTGCAAAATTAGGTGTTGGTGCAAATGTAGGATTTGGTGCAGAAGTGGGTTTTGTTGCAGAGGTAGGTGTTGGCGCAGAAGTAGAATTTTGGTGCAGATGTAGGTTTTGGAGCAGAAGTGGGTTTTGGTGCAGAAGTGGGTTTCGTTGCATAAGTAGTTGTGGGTGCAGATGTAGGTTTTGGTGCTGAAGAACGCTGTTTTGTAATGCAAGGAAATAGCAGCGGTGCTGAAACCTTGCCTTTCAGAGCCTCTTTCATTTCTTTTAACTTCACCAAAAGAATTTTGAGGAAAAGACCGCATGTATGGCAGTCTTGCTTAGGCGAGACTACTGCTTAGTAGCTGTTCCCACTAACAAGTCTTTTCTTGACTTGCTTTCCTTGCAAAAACAAGTTTACAAGCTTATGCAAAGGAAATGCCTTATTTGTACTTGAAGGTCAGGATGACGGTCAGGATGACCTTTTCGTCTTTCCAAATCTGACAATCCTTGCATAGGGTACATGACCAGACTTGTAGTTGAAACAGCATACAAGTGTGGTGCAGTGATCAGTGCTGTGATCTGCACCTACAGATGCGCATTTATAACAGATTGGTGTTGTTGGTGTATTTGCTTGTGTGATGACCAAAGTGTTGACAATTATTACAACAAAGAGGGTTTGGGATGAATTGTCAACTTTTATGGATTCAAAACTAATTCTAATAGTTTGTGGAGGGTTGGACAAAAGAAAGTGATAATAAATGTGTTGGTTTGTTAAAGAACTCCATCTCTCTTGATCTAATATCAAATTCTCCTTGATGTCATGGAGAGAGGGCACTAAGTAAGATCCTTGCAGCGGATGACTCCCTTATATGAATTGAGGGATTGATGTGGAAAGATGTTAACAGTTTGATTGAGGAAGGTTTCGTGTTTAAGAAGGTTTGTTACTTTGTGAAGCACTTGATAAGCAGTGTATTATTTTTAAACATCTTCACAATCTTTGAGGTACCGAGATTACCATTAATGGTCTTCTCGATCGCAAAGGTAACGGGTTTTGATGATTTTTTCTGCCTAAACAACAATTAATCTAGGGAACTCTGCCTCTGATTTGCTGACTGAAAAGTGCGCTTGGCAATTCTCTTATCGGACTCAATACTAATTTGGAATATTCACTTTCCTTGCTCCCCGCCCACCATGGAGCCCTACAAGTGGACAAAATATGGAGAAATGCATCACAGATCAAGTCAGGGTTACAAGGATGGTATACTCAGGGTGAAAGGGCTAGACTGGACAAATGTGTCCCAAAAGATGTCATTCCAAGCAAGCGACATAAATTTGGGATGATAAAGAAAGTCAATCAAACACAAAAACTTTCATTTGATTGACTTATGGGCCATCGTTATGTGGCAGGGATAATTCTTGCTATGGGTTTTGCATTTTTTATTCATTAAAATCTCAAAATACCCATTGTTTCATTTCCTATGCAATCCCAGCACCCATTGAATGAAAGAAAACATAGACTTGTGTCAATGGCTGGAATCACTTGTAAAGCGTTTATTTTCATGCTTTTAATCACCTACCTATTTGGAGAGGTTCTTTTTCCTTTTATGAGACAAAAAAAGTTAAACAAGTCTTTTAAAAAGTGGTCAGAGAAGTAATAGTTGAGTTCAATCTGTTCACAATGGGGAATGGATCTGGATAGAATAAATAATTGACCTAGATAGAATGAATCTTGATACAATGGGGAATAAATTTGTTCATAATTGGGAATGTGTCTGGATAGAATAAATAATTGATCTGGATAGTATAAATCTGGATATAATTTGGAATGAGTCTGGATACAATTTGGAATGGGTTTGTTCACAAAGAGAACTGGATCTAGATATAATGGGGAATGGATCAGATATAATGAGAAATGGGTCTGGATAAAATGGGGATTGAGTCTAGATATAATGGGGAATGGAACAGATATAATGAGAAATGGGTTTGGATATAATGGGGAATGGGTCTGAATATAATGGGGATTGAGTCTAGATATAATGGGGAATGGAACAGATATAATTGGGAATGGGTCTGAATAATGGGGATTGAGTCTAGATATAATGGGGAATGGAACAGATATAATGGGGAATGGGTCTGGATATAATGGGGATTGAGTCTAGATATAATGGGGAATGGAACAGATATAATGGGGATTGAGTCTAGATATAATGGGGAATGGAACAGAAATATTGGGAAATGGGTTTGGATATAATGGGGAATGGATCAGATATAATGGGGAATGGGTCTGGATATAATGGGGATTGAGTCTAGATATAATGGGGAATGGAACAGATATAATGGGAAATGGGTTTGGATATAATGGGGAATGGGTCTGGATATAATGGGGATTGAGTCTAGATATAATGGGGAATGGGTGTGGATATAATGGGAAATGGGTCTGGATATAATGGGGAATGGATCTCGATACAATAGGAAAAGTGTCTGGATATAATGGGAAATGGGTCAGATATAATGGGGAATGGGTCTGGATATAATGGGGTATGGGTCTGGATATAATGGGAAATGGGTCTGGATATAATGGGGAATGGGTCTGGAGATAATGGGGAATGGGTCTGGATATAATGGGAAATGGGTCTGGATATAATGGGAAATGGGTCTGGATATAATGGGGAATGGGTCTGGATATAATGGGGAATGGGTCTGGATATAATGGGGAATGGGTCTGGATATAATGGGGAATGGGTCTGGATATAATGGGGAATGGGTCTGGATATAATAGGGAATGGGTCTGGATATAATGTGGAATGGGTCTGGATATAATGGGGAATGGGTCTGGATACAACGTGGAATGGGTCTGGATATAATGTGGAATGGGTCTGGATATAATGGGGAATGGGTTTGGATATAATGGGGAATGGATCTGGATATAATGGGGAATGGGTCTGGATATAATGGGGAATGGGTCTGGATATAATGGGGAATGGGTCTGGATATAATGGAAAATGGGTCTGGATATAATGGGAAACGGGTCTGGATATAATGGGGAACGGGTCTGGATATAATGGGGAATGGGTCTGGATATAATGGGGAATGGGTCTGGATATAATGGGAAATGGGTCTGGATATAATGGGGAATGGGTCTGGATATAATGGGAAATGAATCTGGATATAATAGGGAATGGATCAGGATATAATGAGGAGTAAATCTGTTCACAATGGGAAATGGGTCTGGATATAATGGGGAATTAATCTTTTCAAAATGGGGAATGGGTCGTGATATAATGGGAAATGGGTCTGGATATAATGGGAAATGAATCTGGATATAATTGGAAATAAATACAATGTTGAACACAGAAAAAGTAATTTGCATATGAATTAATACTCTTTTAACATTTCTTCACATGAGTTTTTGATAAATATCCAACTGAAAGCAATTGCTGTCTCTTTTAGAGCAAGCATGTTATACTGAGGGCACATCAGTTGAAGATAGGGGTTAAGGGTTGACTCTCTATTTTAAACTCCTTCAAATAAAAAAAAAGAAATATAATAGAACTATTCCAGCATATGATCTACATCATATGTTAACCATTCTCATTCAAATTTAAACCTCAAAGTGGTAACAACTTACCTACAATACAATCACATGCACTGAAGACATTGACACCACTAATATAGTCTCGACATTGACCATATTTCCCGCACTGTGAATCCACACAACCAGATATTGAAAGGTCCAAATTGATTTGCGTCTCATGATCACAATGTGTAGGTAATCTGAAATTAAAAGTTCTTGTATGACTAAGCAGATAAGTTAATCTTCATCATTCTTTATGTCTTTATTCATAAAATACTAAAAAAGCAAAAGCAGTGACATTTCTGTTCTGTTGCTTACTTGTTTGATGACGATTATTAAGTCATTCCTAGTATATCATATTTATAAGAACTCTTTTAATACAAAGCTATATTATTTGTAGTTATTGTATCAGATTAGATCAGATCATAATCATGTAACGGTTAAAAACTCATGTTTTTTTTTCAAATTTCCAACCGGTCACATGATAAAAGAATTTTGGGTGACAAAACACTACAGTCCTGGAACACATTTGGCAGCCAGAAAATTATTAAGGCCCTCTCTAATTCAGGCGGGGGAAATCATCCAAATTATGTTTAATATGATATATCCATACAAGATGCCCATTCAGGTAGTTTTGCATTTTCAACTTTCCAGTTCTGGTGGTATATGATAATCTGTGCTTATATTGGCTTGGCGCCTAACACTTGGCAGAGAAATTGAGTTGACGGGCGATGTTTTTAGGTCATTTGCAACTGTCAACCACAATTTCTCTGGCGAGCATGGGTTATCATTATATCACCAGTACCGGGAAGTTGATGGTCAACTCATGTGCGGCTATCATTGGCAAGAGTTGGTGAAAATGTAAAAATACCTGTGGCGCGGCCATATTGTTTGAACATTTTAAACATTGGTCACATGATTCCCCCCGCTTGTCATTGGTGTCCTTATGTCAGACCATGCCAACCTAAATATCACAGAGGCTAAATGAAAGTGACAGTCAATATGCATCTTTGCATTTATATAAAAAAAATCTAGATTTCCATTGTACATGTAGAAAATAAATACTTTCAACAACTTTTTAATATCGAAAAACCATTTGAAACAACTGTGTGCATATTGCAGATAAAAAAAAACTTGATAAGTAATCATACTATAAATCCATTCTCATACAAATGTTACCACTTATGAAATATTACATGTACTGTCAATGTTTTCTATGTCTTATTTTCTTGAGTATCATATGTATAATCATAATAATTCTATATCAGTTTTGGTGACACCCCGTTATATACTTGAGGTACTGTATGGGACAGTCTTCTTCACTTGAGCTTATCTTGAAAATGTGTTGTTTCTTTTTTTCTTTTGAAAGAGCTTGAAACAAGCTGTCTGCATTGTTGTCTCTTCTGACAGGTCAAGCAAAATATAGATGTACAGCTTTGCTGCTTTTACAAGCTCTTTGGTGCCTTGGTCCTTTTCATCCAATGTATTTGACAGTCTAGGACTATTTTCATAGAGAATTGTGTGTTTCAGCTACTTACTGTTCCTTTTCTTTTCCATATTGGTATGATCAGGGATCAGGAAAACTCCAAATCCGTCCAACGAATGGCCGAAATTAAAACATAAACACAGCTCCTCATTACAGATGTAGTTTTTAACATTATTGGTGATCCAAAGAAGTATTTACATTGCTAAGTCTTTTTATCAAAGGGCCATGAATCTATTTAAAGGCATCATAGAACTAAAAACTTAACTTAGCATACTCAGTTCACTTATTTGGTTACTGTTGAAAGCAATAATGTAGACCTTAATCTTGACAATAAACAATACTTAACAACATCTCCTTGATTAAATAGTAGCTCCTTTTATTTCAAAATGCATTAAATATTTATGTCTTTATTTTGTCATATGTCTGAGAAAGTGTTTAACTTGAAAAATTAACCTTAGTGTAAAACTAAACTGAATGAAGACACAAACTGCTAAGATGAAGAAAGCTCATAATATTATTATATTGTTTCAAACATAATCAAATAAAAAAGAATACTCACTTACCCTGTAGTCTTATGAATACATTGACCATTTATCCCTAAATACCACACACCCGCCTTTGGATATGGTATGTAAGTAATCTTGGCTTGTGCAGAGGTTGTATTCAATCTGTGATACAGCCCATTAGGACAAGTCTGCACAGTCTTACCCCCTGGTATTCTATTTTCCATCAGGCAAAGATGTACAATTGAGTATTGACCAACACTCTGAAAGGACAATATGGCAGTAGATGTAAGATGAAAGTATACAGTATACACACGCTATAGTTCTGACCAGGGATCAGGGAATCTCCAAATCCCAATCAGTCTAAAAGACTGAAAAAAACCTACCGATCAATAAGGAATATGAAAACCTAAGGCCATGTGGTAGCAGATTTTTTTCTTTTCTGAGATAGTTTAATTGAAAAAAACTTTTTTGAGGGGAATTCCGATCTATAAAATCTTAGGAACATAATCATTTCGAACCACTTTAAAGAAGAAAACCTAAATATCAATGCATATAAAGCACAATGAACAGTGTTAGCATAATAGCTGGTTATGGTAAACATATTCTCAACAAAAACATTTAACACAGAAGTCTCACAATAGCTGGTGATAATAAACACCAAATGAACCACAACAATAATAAACATATCTGTCTCACAAATAGCTGATGATGATAAACACAAAATGAACCACAAAAATAATAATAATATCTGTCTCACAATAGCTGGTGATGATAAACATCAAATGATCCACAAAAACAATAAACATATCTGTCTCATAATATCTGGTAATGATAAACACCAAATGATCCACAAAAATAATAAACATATCTGTCTCACAATAGCTGGTGATGATAAACACCAAATAATCCATAACAATAATCATATCAGTATCACAATAGTTTGTAATGATAAACACTAAATGAACCACAAAAATGATAAATATATCTGTCTCACAATAGCTGGTGATCATAAATACCAAATGATTCATAACAATAAATATATCAGTATCACAATAGTTGGTAATGATAAACACTAAATGAACCACAAAAATGATAAATATATCAGTATCACAATAGCTGGTAATGATAAACACCAAATGAACCACAAAAATGATAAACATATCAGTATCACAATAGCTGGTGATGATAAACACCAAATGAACCACAAAAATGATAAATATATCTGTCTCACAATAGCTGGTGATCATAAATACCAAATGATTCATAACAATAAATATATCAGTATCACAATAGCTGGTAATGATAAACACCAAATGAACCACAAAAATGATAAACATATCAGTATCACAATAGCTGGTGATGATAAACACCAAATAATCCATAACAATATATATAGCAGTATTACAATAACTGGTGATGAAAAACACAAGATAATTTTGAGTAGAATTGGTGAGAAAATACAACAAGCATGGACAGGTGACCTGTCCACTTTAATACGTTGAAATACTGCAAAAGACAGTATGAAACTCCAATTGAAAACATTTTCTACAGTTTTATAAGAAAATGATCCTTTCATAGAATTTTCTTAAATTTTGATAAGCCATTAAAAATTCTATTGTTAATTTTAAAAATGAAAAGAAAATGCAGATCGACAAGCAAGATTCTTTTTTGTAAAATGACTGTTTCCATGATAACCCTTTTGGGCAAAACTGTCAAAATAACAATACTATCTTTAAAGGTAACAAAATGATTCCTGGAAGGTTTATAAACATAACAAACATGAATTCATACATTCACTTTTTTATAAATCAATGTTTAATATATCAAATTATAACATTCTGAACACATTTTGTAAACTAAATCAGTTTTTCATATTGTTGTATTCGTCAAAAACTAATAAAAAATTGATATGGTTATAACAAAACAAGAGGTCCATAATGGCCCTAGAACCGCTCACCTGAGATTACCACCTATTTGAAGAATAGTTAAAAACATTGTTTTTAACTTTTACACAGAGTTTCTTGTGCTTCTATGCATTGACCTTTTTTTATTCCTATTTTACAAGTTGGACACTGTATGCTTGATGTGGGACATTAAATGGTACATAATTCTTACAATGCGAAAACTAAATATTTTACTTTTACAGATTGTATGTACGAAGATCAGCCTGAACTTTTGTCCAGTATGATCTATTGTTGCCATTTTGTGGTTATCATTTTGGCATTTTTGGACATCTAAATTGATATTGATGTATTTTGTTAAAAATTTTACCATACATGTATATTGCGGAAATGCAAACAGGTTCAAATTTCAACGCACCCTGGTGGCTATGTTTTTTGAGATATAAAAAGTCATGTTTTAATAAAATATGTTTATTTATTTAAGTAATAAATTTTACCATACATGTATATAGAGAAAACTAAAACACATTCAAAGTTCAACGCACCCTGGTGGCCATGTATATCGAGATACCTAATTTTTCTTAACAATCTTTATAAAAGGGCCCTTAAAGAACATTCCTTTGAAATTATTTTGAAATCTGACCCGTGGTTTATGACAAGAAGATTTTTTTCATGGTTTTTACCAAATATGGGCATGGCAACCATTCTGGTCACATGACTGATTTTCTTTTGACAAATTGTTATTCCCTAAAACAAGGGATGCTTCATATGGTATCTCATTGAAATTGGCCCTAAGGTTTGGGAAAAAGTGATGATTGTTAAGGACATGTTCTACAGATTTATAAAAAAAATAATCCTTTCATAGAATTTTCTAAATTTTTGATATGTTATTTAAAATTTTATTGTGAATTCAGAAATGAAAAGAAAAATGCAGGTCGACGAGTTAAATTTTTTGAAAAATGACAGTTTCCATGGTAACCATTTTGGGCAAAAATGTCAAAACAAACATACCATCTTCAAAGGTAATAAAATAATTTCTGGAAGGTTTATTAACACAAAAAACATGAATTCATACATTCAATAATTTATAATTCAATGGTATTTTAAATTATTACAATCTGAACAATTTTTGTAACCCAAATCAGTTGTTCATATTTTTGTATTTCACAAAAATCAATCAACATTGACAAGCATATTGCAAAAGAATGAAGATATTTAAAAAATCCCTTTATAGAATTTTTTTATTTTTCAAAGTATAATTTAATCTTGAAATACAAAATGCAATAAAAAATATATGTTGACCAAATGGTTTTCAGTAAAATGACAGTTTCTATGGTAACCGTATTTGAAAAACGTTTATAAAACGACTAAAGTTAGTTTAAACTTGAAAAAAAAAAGCTGGGGGCTTAGTATGCATGATAAATATATAATAATGTTAATAACCTTTCATAGTTTTATGGATGATATGATCAATTCTTTGAAAAAAAATGCATACAGTAAATTCCATCCGAATAAAAAGGTTTGTCCGACTACTATGCAAGTTCCTCTTCAGTAACAGATTATTATCTCCCTTGGATGCGCAGATGAGGCGCACAGAAAAAACTACTGAGAATGTCCTTAAGTTATGAATTTTACCATACATGTAACTAGTGAAAACAAAAACATGTTCAAAGTTCAAGGCAGCCTGGCTGCCATGTTTTTCGTGATATCTAGAAAAATTTAAAGAAGGGCCCAAAAAGAACATTCCTGTGAAATAATTTTGTAATCTGACCAGTGGTTTGTGACAAGAAGATTTTTGTAATGTTTTTACCAAATATGGACATGGCAGCCATTTTGGCCACATGACTGATTTTTTCTTGACAAATCTTTCTCCCTTCCAACTAGGGATGCTTCACATGATATCTCATTGAAATTGGCCCAAAGGTTTTGAAAAAATAGATGTTTGTAAAGTTATAAATTTTAGCATACATGTATATAATGAAAACAAAAACAAGTTCAAAGTTCAATGCAACATGGCAGCTATGTTTTTCAAGATATCTAAATTCTTTTTTAAAATCTTTATAGAAGGGCTCCCAAGAACATTCCTGTGAAATACTTTTGAAATCTGACCAGTGGTTTGTGACTAGAAGATTTTTGTAAGGTTTTACCAAATATGGACATGGCAGCCATTTGGGTCACATGACTGATCTTTTATTTACAATCTTTCTCCCCTCCAACTAGGGATGCTTCACATGATATCTCATTGAAATTGGCCCAGAGGTTTAGAAAAAAAAGATGTTTGTAAAGTTATAAATTTAAGCATACATGTACATGTATATAATGAAAACAAGTCCAAAGTTCAACACAACCTGGCGGCCATGTTTTTCGAGATATCTAAATTCTTTTAATAATCTTATAGAAGGGCCCAAAAGAACATTCCTGTGAAATTATTTTGAAATCTGACCAGTGGTTTGTGACAAGAAGATTTTTTAAGATTTTTTTCTTAATATGGGCATGGCAGCCATTTTGGCCACAGGACTAATTTTTCTTTGACAAATCTTTCTCCCCTCCATTTAGGGATGCTTCACATGGTATCTCATTGAAGTTGGCCCAGAGGTTTGAAAAAAAAAGATGTTTGTAAAATTATAAATTTTATCATTCATGTGTACATGTTGAAAAAGAAAAAGTTCAAAGCAGCCTGGTGGCCATGTTTTTCAAGATATCAAAATTCTTTGAACAAGTTTTAAAAAGAGGCCCCCTTTCAGACAAGAAGTTTTTTTAAAAATTGCAGAAATTCCCCCTTTTTAATGCCACGGCAACCAAAGTTCTGCATGGAATCAATTTCTATGAACAACTTTTGAAGAGGATCACCCAACAGACATTCCTGTGAAGTTTGGTTAAGATTGGCTCAATGGTTTGGAAGGAGAAGATGTTTAAAGAAATTGTTGACGGCGCAGGACGGACGACTGACGACAGACATTGGCGATCACAAAAGCTCACCTTAAGCACTTTGTGCTCAGGTGAGCTTTAAAAAAATACAAACAATTTTTTTTGTATTTTTCAGAATGTGAAGGGAAATTTTAACTTGAATTAAAAAATGAATAAAAAAGTATATGTTGATGAGTTAGTTTTTTGTAAAAAGGGAGTTTCCAAGGTGACCGTATTTGAAAAACATTTATAAAAAATACCAGAATAACTTTGAACTTGAAAAGTAGAAGCTTGGGGCTTAATATGCATGAGAAATATAAAATAAAGTTGTAAACCTTATAGTTTTAGGGATAACATGATTTTTCTTTGAAAACGTTTTATATACAGTATTTCATCAGTCCATTAAAACCGTTTACTAAATAAGTATCTCTTAGATAAAATATTTGTTATCTCTCTTAGATGCACAGAAAAAGTGCGCAGAAAAAACTACTGAGAACGTCTTTAACCAACATAAAACACTTAAAGAAGTGAAACTTAAGTATCCAATGCAGTCTGTTGATCAGAATCGTTCATACTTAATAACAGTAACTGTTGGCGATCAATATCAAAAGGACTATTTCACAGAATTTGCTGTGTGATTAACAAACATTAAAAAGATGATTTTAAACGATCATCATCACTAAATTTATTACATTTTTCAATATCTACATTTCAAAGATCCTGAAAACTTGGGCTTTCATAACTCTTAAAATTGCATTGGAGCCTTCAGTGCATTGATTGAAAAACTTGGTACTTGACATAGTAATAGGTTGATCTGTAACGAACCGAGCAAATGAACCTCTCAAAGACACAAACACATCCTATCAGTGAAAAACACTGTCGTTCCCTGAGCAGTTGTGTTGTCTATATATGTACCAGTATGTTCTCTCAAACAATGCATTAGGTCCCTAATTTGCATAAACATTCAAAGAACGTTTCATAACTCCCACTTCCGAGAGGACTCGTCCCGAGTCTTAACTCTTGGGAAACACATGGGGAAAGCAACTCCGATAGAAGGAGAAGTCTTAATCCCACCGCTGCCACCAATGTAACGAACCGAGCAAATGAACCTCTCAAAGACACAAACACATCAGATCAGTGAAAAACACTGTCGTTCACTGAGTGGTTGTGTTGTCTATATATGTACCAGCATGTTCTCTCAAACAATGCATTAGGTCCCTAAGTAGCATAAACATTCAACGAACTTTACAGATCTAAGGCACAATGTGTTAGAGGCACATGATTAGATTGCCAACCCATTTCATAATCTGGGTCCAAGACACTTTTACCCATTGCAATTATTTGGCAGAACAGAAATAAAAACTCAATGTTTATAAAATAAATCAATTAACTGGTTTGGTCCTTTTAAGACAAGATAAGAAAACACTGACCTCTACTGTGTTGTTGACGAACTCTGAGTAAAACTTGAGGGTCCCTCCTGTATCGGTCATCTCCTCTATATGAAAGTTCATTACTATCACTGTGTGATCAAGGATATGAAGGTTGTGAAGAGGAGCTTGTGAAGGGACAATCCCATGTTCAACCCTCAGAAAGGAGACATTAAATGTGTTCTCCATCCAGACAAAACGCCCTAAAGCGTTAATCATTAAACAAGCATCTTGTTTAAGGTCTAGAGAAGCATTCTTTGATCTTCCAGTAGAGCCAAACACTTCCATTATGGTTTTTGGTACAACTAATCTCAGGGATTCACATCCTGTATAAAAAAAGACAATCATGTGCACTTCTTATGGTAAAAAGGATCAGATCAGGTGCCTGGAAGTATTTTTTGATAATGCAATATACAGTAAGCCTTGTGACAAGCAGCCACCATGGGTACAACATGCTTTACATATGGATTCTTATTGAAAACCATTCCTTTCTAGTTTTAATGTTTAGTATCAACAATAGGCATCATGAAAAATAAAATGCTTCATTCTCATGAGAATCATCTTGCAAAAAATCTTGATTGATTTGTAAGTAAGTTGAAGAACAATATAAACACACATTTAATTATTTTTATCAATACCACCATGGCTGTGTCACCTAAACCAACTGAGGGAAAATTTGTCACACTTTGAATAAGCAAAGGGTAGATAGCAAAGCTCATATATAATCAGCGACAAGCTAAACTTGTTTACTTTTTTCTAGACATTTCACAATGTCCTGAAATGGCATCAGATAAAAATTGCACAAATTTGCAAAAGTATGTCAAAACAAAATGTCCACTATTCATATTTCAATTGCTATGTTGTTGTATAGATGATGGTCAAATGAAAAGGTGTTAAGGCAATTTAATATCACCGCAAGACTAATGCAGAGAAATAAGCCCTTCATATCTAAGTTAGTCTCTCCACTGTTTGTCGAATTATTTTGGTAAGGAAAAGTAAAATGAAAGCAAGGGGAGATTTTAGTCTTCTGTGGCTCATTTAAAACAAAATGGTAGGTTGAAGGCTTGTGAGAAAACAAATATTCACACACATTTAAGGGTAGCTATAAACCTTTAAACTAGGTATGTATTTTAAAAATCCAGGTATTACATTGCCAGGCCTTCCAGCAGCCAATCACAAAAAAGTAGGAAAAAAGTAGGAGGTTTTCTGACAGAAAAGTAGGAAAAGTAGGAATATTTTCAGATAATTTGTCAATTAATCATGACAAATTACTTATCTGTGGAGGCGTTCTAGGCAAAACAGTACCATTCTTTGTGCCATGTGGACTATTCTTGTATACCAGGATAAAAACCCTGGGCTCCTTTCTTCAGATTGCTCTGAAGTGGTAGGCTTTTCTTTAAATATTCAGCAACTGACTGGTAGTAACACCTAATGCTTAAACAACACACAACCATGTTCTAGGGTAGGCAAAGTTTTCTTTGTGTCATTTCCAATCTCTATGTCAGCAACATCAGAACACTGCTTTCTGGACACCCATTGCCAGCAACTGCCTGCCCTTACAATTTCCAACAGAGTCATACTTCATTAAGCAAAGTATGATTGTCTTCAGCCGATCTGCTGATTTAGAGTATAGCAGATGGATAAGTGGCTCTTGCTTCTGGAATAGTTCCAGGAAGATGCAAACAAAGGCCCTGTGTTTGTCAAGAACTGGATCTCAGCAAGCCGTCTTTGCGTTTAATACATTACCAAACAATAATGACATTTGACCAGTTTGATGCAGACAATTCTGGAAAACATTGTAGGCAAAGGATGAATTGCTCTTAAACAATTTCTTTTTTCCCACAATGTTTTCTGTCCTATCAGAAGATTAATTTCAATTTCAACACATTTTCAAATATCGTCTGCAAACTCTTTCAATATTTGAGACAGTCGAAGATTTGGCGTTTGGTAAAGGGTTAAGCTTACTACAAATATGTTGATACATGGAGTTCTAACTTGGCTAGACTCTGTAATGACTCTCGTTGCTCATAGCTGGGAGGTCAGTTATGAAATACTTGCAGACATCTGTGCAGTATTCCATGTAGAGCAGGGACAGGTGTTAGCCACTGACACTGAACATGTAGCACAAATATTCCAATATCCAGCCCTGGTTCTGCCAATGTTTCCTTAAAGTCTTCCTGCTGACACGTGTGACTCAAACCACTGAAAAATATCCACTGCCAGTTGTTCAACATCTTCACCATACACACAGATTCCTTTCTTGAAGGTGTTGTGGACAACATGAAGGTTACAAGGAATTAAGGGCAACAACTCTGCAAACCCACTCCTTAAAGTCATTGAGATTTTTTCCACATTACCTTGTTCACAACTAAAAGCAACTAACTGTTGTACTTGTACCGGTACATTCAGTTCAAACCATTTTCAATTAGTGTTTCAAAAAGTCCCTCAGTTACCACATCAGCTGGAGCATGTCCAAACGGTAGACTCTTGAGATATACAGTTGATACTTGTCCCTTTTAAATATTCCAAAATCCCCGAAGAATGTCACGATTGTTATTTGTCTTGGCAAGTCTCTGCTTCATCAAATTGAATTGTAAATGGAACTTTACTGGAATTAATTTGATCAACCAGCTTTTTCCTTAAGGAAGGTCAAATCCCATCAGAAATAAAGTTGGAGGTTTTGGATTTGCTCATAATAAAGTCTGCAGACACTTGTCCTGGAAACATGGCTAAATAGTTCAGGAAAACCATCACATGAACTGACATACCAGTTGCTGCAACAGTCAATGCCCATAGAGCTACAGCTTTTGCCACTTGTTCAGTGTGGGCAAGGGGCTGTAGGTATAAACTTTTCCCAAAACCTCCTCCTTGAGTGCTTGTTGAAGGAGTAAATTTTCAACTAACAACAGTTTCTGTGACTATTTTGCTTTTATACTTTGTTTATTCTTTGCTCCATCAGCATGATTGATAACCTGATGTAAACCATTGTTCGCACAAGAGATGCTCTTGAAACACACAAAATAGTATGCAGCAAATTCACTTGAGGAATCCTGTCCACACCTGTCACCAACACTATTTCCATTATTGTCAAGCCAAAACTTGTTGAACTTAGTTTTTCCACCAAAAGTAGCTAGTTTATATCATGTGTTATATCGTTGGAAGACAAAGTTCATTTTTCATTTTTTGTGGACTTTACTTTAAAAAAAAAAAAAAAAGTAGAATTAGTAGGAGTTTTTTAGCAAGAAGAAGGAAAAGGTAGGAAGCTATTCAAAAAGTAGGAATAAATTAGGCAATACCCAGTAGTAAGAAAAGGTAGGTACGCTGGAAGGCCTGCAGTGCAATATTGATTCAGTTCTTTGCATCAAATTATAAATTTAAACAAGAGGGCAATGATGGCCCTTTGACCGCTCACCTGAAATTACAACATATTCAAAAAATAGTTAGAAACATTGTTTTAAACTTTAACAGACAGATTCTTGTGCTTTTTACATTTGCCTTTTTTTATCCATTTTACAATTGGCCCAGAGGTTTGGAAAAAAAATTGTTGTTAAGTTATAAATTTTACCATATATGTATATAGTGAAAACTAAACACGCTCAGAGTTCAATGCACCCTGGCGACCATGTTTTTCAAGTTATCAAAATTCTTTAATCAAACTTTAAAAAGAGGCCCCAAAAGAATATTCACGGAATGTTTTTGAAATCTGATCAGTGGTTTCAAACAAGAAGATTTTTTAAAAATTGCAGAAATTCCCCCTTTTTCATGCCACAGCAACTTAAGTTCTGCATGGAATCAATTTTTTTGAACAGCTTTTGAAAAGCATTAACCTACAGACATTTCTGTGAAGTTTGGTTGAGATTGGTCCAATGGTTTTAGAGGAGAAGATGTTTAAAGAAATTGTTGATGGCGCACGACAGATGATGGATGACATACATCACATTACACACAACAGACATTGGGCGATCACAAAATCAAAATCTCACCTTGAGCACTTTGTGCTCAGGTGAGCTCAAAAAAAGACAAAATCTTCAGTTCCCTTTTTTCCAAGGACCTCTACTGCTATTTTTGGTCAGCATGAATCAAAGTCTGATGATCCCACTGGGATCTGATTTTGTAATGTCATTGTGTGTCAATCACACTTTACGGCTTCATATATTGTTAAGAAAAAGATTGTGTCATGTGGAGACTCATAAACAACAAAGTTTGCAATTAAAAGGGGGGGTCACCATAGATGTCTTGTCTGAAAATCTGTTTCAAATTGAAAAAATAATACAACTCTTTAATCCAGCCAAATGAATATTTGATTAAGAAATGAATCATAATCAAAATAAGTTTGGAGCGTAAAACCTTTCTAATTCCTTGTATGAAAGAGCCAATAACAGAACTTTTGTTAAATGGTTCGACACTAATTCATGAAACTTGGCTGCTGGTCTTACAGCATTGTTTATTTGCAACTTCCCAGTCACTTGAATCTAAATCCAGACAACAACAAACCAGAAATAAAATAAGCATGGGTGACAAATTCTGAATCATCAGGATTAGGGGAAATACATCAAATTCAAATATTTCCCTGATGTGTTTAATACTAACAGGTAATTATCAGTCTGTCATTGTAGCGTAGTCCATATGGATATCCAAATAGTACCCAATACTTGATACTGTATCAAAATAGCCTTTCTGTCATCCACACTTCAAAAGTAATATACTTCAGAAATGTTGACAACTAAAGACTGTCTGCTGAACTAAAGCAATAAATGACCTCAAATAAAAAATAGATTTAAAGTTACATGGATTAATTACCCTTGTCACATCAGACTTAAAGCAGCTTATCAAAGAATTTTGAAAATGCAAATTGTTTTTTATGATTTTAAAATGGCAGTAAAGCAAAGGTAATGGCTTATACCAAGTGGCGGTAAGGGGACAAGATTGATAGTAACTTGGTGCAAACAATTTTTTACTGACAACAAATGACTGATAGCAAGACATATTAAGTACAAATGTGCTTAAAAGGGATATTATTTTACGTTACGTTTGTTCCATTAGGGCTTAAATTCACATACAAAGTATTTCAGTTATCATTCAATGATGTCAATCTCTCAATCTTTGGAGGAGGATCCCAAGCTCAACTGCCTAGAGACTATGGTTGTGCCATGTAGAACCAATGGCATTCAGTAAGCTAGTCGAGAGACTGATTCTCATGAAAATACAAATTAACAAGTACCATGACTTAAATTCACACAGAAATGGGCCTTAGGATTTCAAACTCTGTATTTGTATATTTCAAACTAGAGAAATAAAAAATATGCAAACATTACTCATTTTTTCGACATTTTATGCTCAGCAGTGTTAATGAATTGCGCCAACAATATTCTATCAAAACATCAACTCACTTTCTGCATCTATCCTTAACCCAAATCTCAGCTCATTGACTTTGTATTTAGGATCCAATGCGATGTTCAAGTAGACCCATTTATTTACTTCTGGTGATGAAATTTCCATTTGACAATTAGAAGTATTTTCACAATACTTCTGATGCTGTGATTCTACAGATGGTAGTTTTTCAAAGTCCACTGTCACTCTTAGATGACAAGCTGGAGATGTAATGGGTAAATCGCCAGCCATTTTGCTCCCTTCTGCTGCTCCTTCTTCTGATGATGTGAATTTGTGACCTGTGTAAGAGGTGGTTGTTAAAATATGGCTTCTATTTTGGTCTGTCCTGCTCCATAAATAATTTCCTGAACAGTTATCTATGTTGACAGAAAAGGCAATTGTGTCCTCTGGCAGCATGAACCTTAAATACACAAACGTTTTTTGAAAAAATTAACATGTTGAAGTAAAATATAAAATAGGATTACAGATTTCCACACACAGGAAAAATTGAGTTAATGACAGCCAAAAATGTAACATGAGAGCCAAGATGGCCCTAGAATCATTCACCTGAGATTCATTAAACCTATTACAACATATCTGAAAAAGACGATAAGAAACAGTATTTTCAACTCTTACAAAAGGTTTCTTATGCATTTTTCTAGTAACATAATTTTTTTATTTTGATTCCCAATTTAAAAGTTTGACACTATATGCTTGATGGGACAATATAAAATGGTACATAATTCTAACGATGCGGAAACTGAACATTTTGCTTTCACAGATTATGTACTTATATGAAGATCAGTCTGTACTTAAGTCAAGTATGATCTATCGCTCCCATTATGTGGTTACCATACTTGAACATCCAAATTGATATATATCTATTTTGTTATAAATTCTACCGTACATGTATGTGCCATTAAGAGCCTGAAGAATGGGAAAACACTTGGTAACAACATCTTAAATGCAGAACTTCTTTAAATAGACAGCAATCTTGTTGCATCCATAATAAAACCTATATATTAAAAGACATACAAAACATAGCCATCATACTCAAAGTATGGAACAAAGGTACCATTATCAAAATACGAAACAAGAGGGCCATGATGGCCCTAGAACAGCCCACCTGAGATTACAACCTATTTGAAGAATAGTTAGAAACATTGTTTTAACTTTTACACAGAGTTTCTTGTGCTTTTATGCATTAACCTTTTTTTATTCCCATTTTACAAGTTTGACACTGCATGCTTGATGTGAGACATTAAAATGGTACATAATTCTTACAATGCGGAAACTGAATATTTTACTTTTACAGATTGTATGTACGAAGATCAGCCTGTACTTTTGTCCAGTAGGATCTATTGTTGCCATTTTGTAGTTATCATTTTCGCATATTTGGACATCCAAATTGATATTGATGTATTTTGTTAAAAATTCTACCACACATGTATAAAGTGGAAACGCAAACAGGTTCAAAACTCAATGTACCATGGAAGCCTTGTTTTTCGAGTTTTAAAAACTCTTTGAACAATCTTTAAAAAGGGGCCCAAAAAGAACATTCCTGCAGAATCAATTCTGAAATCCGATCAGTGGTTTCTAACAAGAAGATTTTTTTAAAGTTTTTACCAAATATGGACATGGCAGCCATCTTGGTCACATGATTAATTTTGTTTTGACAAATCTTTCTCCCTTCCAACTAGGGATGCTCAGCATAACATCCAATAGAATTTGGCCCCGAGGTTTGGGAAGAAAATATGTTTATTAAGTTATAAATTATAACATACATGTATATAGTGAAAACAAATCACATTCAAAGTTCAACGCACCCTGGTGGCCATGTTTTTTGAGATATCTATTTTTTGACAATCTTTATAGAAGGGCTCCAAAAATACATTCCTCTAAAATTATTTCAAATCTGACCGGTGGTTTATGACAAGAAGATTTTTTTAAGGTTTTTACCAAATATGGGCATGGCAACCATTTTGGTCACATGACCATTTTTTTTTTGACAAATCTTTATTCCCTCCAACTATGGATGCTTCACATGATATTGCATTGAAAATGACCCTGAGGTTTGGGGGAAAAAATGGTTGTTAAGTTAAAAATTTTACCATACATGTATGTAGTGAAAATAAAAACACGTTCAAAGTTCAAGGCACCCTGGCGGACATGTTTTTCAAGATGTCAAAAAAAAAAAAATCATAAGATTTGTAGAAGGGCCCCCAAAGAACAATGAAAATTGATATGTATATTACAAGTAAATGAAGATATTTAAAAATTCCTTTCATAGAATTTTCTTATTTTTTTCAGTATGTGAGGTAAAATTTAATCTTGAAATACAAAATGCCAAAAAAAGTATATGTTGACAAGTTAGTTTTTCTGTAAAATAACAGTTTCCATGGTAACCGTATTCGAAAAACATTTTTAAAAACGATTAAAATAACTTTAAACTTGAAAAATAGAAGCGGGGGGCTTAATTTGCATGAGAAAGATATAATAATGTTAATAACCTTTTGAAGTTGCATGGATAATATGATTAATCTTAAAGACTTTGTAAAGAATAGCATACAGTAAATTTCGACCGAACAAACAGTTTATCCGACTACTATGCAAGTACCTCTTTGGTAACAGATTATTATCTCCCTTGGATGCGCAGATGAAGTGCGCAGATAAAACTACTGAGAATGTCCTTAACAAAACAAATGCCTTTTCAAATTAGATTTTGTATTTTAATTCTTTTCCTGAAAAGGAATATTTATTTGCCAACTTTAATCATGTAATTTTAATTTTAAAGTGAAAATTATAAAGTAAAGAGAGATAATTGATATGAAGTTTTTTTTTAGTTGTCACGTTACAAAAGCAAAAAGTGCGGGAAGAAGAATTCCCCCATTTATTTATAAGCTGGCTTTCCCAAAGATGATCAGACAAACGTGATGGCTCACTTCACTTTAATTAACGAAAACACAGGGTTTTAGCAACTTAATAGTAAAGAAATGGTAAAAGGTCTTTAGTTTATTTATATATATATATATATTGAGGTGGGGCTCGAGTCTTTTTGGAAGTTTTGGGGAACACTTTTTGATAACATTTCTTCATAAATTTGAATGAGTTGATTAAGTAAAACCCTATATTCCAAGGACAGTAAAATATATATCTATTTTTTGGGTTAACCCAATTGTAGTCACAACACTTACAGGTTGAGGCTGGCAACCAGTGTATGTTTGAAACATTTTTTTTTTGAGTTCGTACACAAATGACTGTCACTTATCGGATTAAAGTTTAATCACTTCAATTGACTCGTGCGGCAACAGCTATGTTTGCGTCGCGCGTGTGAAATTGCCCTGACACATATCCCTGAAATGTGTGTATAACAGTCTGACGCGAACGCATGATTGGAGACAATGTGAAAATTAGATGACAATTATCAAACACCGTCGGGTGTTGAAAATTAAAGACGGTGAATAACGTACCTATTTTAGGTATGTTACTCGTTCATCACAATGAAGCATTTACTACAAAATCGGCGAGATGCATTCTCTTTATAAACTGACTGATTTTGCAATTTAATGCAAATTGAAAAAAAAAAATAATAGACCTTTTATTTTAACATTGGTTTCTGTCAATTCAAAAGCTTGTTTCATTTTTTTTTATAAATCCGCTCAGCTCAATTCATAGAGTTATGTGTTTCATGTTTTTTTTGTACAATTTAGAGATATTTATAGACAACCCTTATGGTATCTTTAAAATACATTTATATTAAACGCAAAATAATGAAGCATGGGGGACCATTCTTGCTTGTCTGTTATCAGGTGTTATACAGTTTGACATCAACTCTTTATTGACAACAAATTATTTCTTTTGTAAAACTATCTAATAAGCACATGGAGGAGCCAAAGACTTCCCCATTAAATAGTAGTTTATGATAAGACAAATAAAGTAATGAGCTGATGTGCATACATTTAAAACATTATAATGAACAAAAACCTTCTTACTACTCATTTCTAATAATTACCGTCAAGCCTTCAATTTGAAATTGGCTCAACTTTTGGCTCCACTTTCTTAAATTTGGCTCCAAAAAAATCCAATTTGCGAAAATGGTTGCGACAAGAAAAAAAACTCCAGGGGAGGCACTGAAACTGTGGGTAAAAATGTGCTAACTTTGATGGACAATGTCTTTTACAATACACAGATATGACAAAGTTCTTGAATTATGATAGTTTTAGGTTGTCTCATAATGGGTGCCTCATAATAGGATGGCAACATTACCAGTATTTCAGAATACATGTTTATAGACCTGATTAGTTATATTAATTTTTGTTTAGGTTTTAAGGCCCATTAAAGGAGATTAATGCTATATCAAACTATATTATTTGGTAAACTTTTGGACAGATTCAAATATTTATCACCAGAAAAAACCATCAGCACAATTTAAATGTGAAAGTAAACCAGAAATAACCCAGATTAGCAAGTTTTATAATTCAGATTTCCTGATTCTTCACCTCTGACCTTGACAGTTGGTACACACATTTTTGAACCAACCAATCAGAATTCGTAATTTTGAATATGAAAACAAACAGGTTGTTGATAAACATGCTTGAATTAGAGACAACTATATTTCAAGCACAAAATAACTTATTTTAAATGAGTCTATTAAATAGGGTCTCAATGCATTCCTAAACCAATTCTCATGACTTTGATAAACATAATAAAAGAACTCAATATATTTTTTCAGTAATTTATTTGTTCTCCTCTCTTTTGATGTGCCTTTAATAACAAAGTATCATTACGGTGAACTGTTGCAGCTTAACTCAAATCTGTTGACTTGACAAAGTTTCAAAACGTATATATGTTTTTATTTAATTGACATTGTACAATTATCTATGTAAGATACTGTTTTTGGAAATAAAAGGGCTGCCATGCAGCTGAAATTTAAAAAAAAACAAAAAAACTTGCATATGTGAAAACTTAACCAAGATTTTCTAAGTACAAAAAGCAGCAAAATTTGCTTAAAAAAACTAGAGGTTTGGAACTTGGTCAGGGACCTTTAATTATGACCCTGAACCCAATTGTGAAGTATGAACCCATACTATACAGTAGTTCATGAGATACAAACTTGCATGTAAAAACTTAACCAAGATTTTCTAAGTACAAAAAGCTGCATAATTTGCTTAAATTCAAAATGGAGATATGAAACTTGGACAGGGACCTTAAAATATGACCCTGAACACATGATAGAAGTATCATCCCATTCCATAGAGAAGTTAATGAGATACAAACCTGCATGTAAAAATTTAACCAAGGTGTGACGCCGATGCCTGGTCGAGTAGTATAGCTCTCCTTATTCTTGGAATAGTCAAGCTAAAAATTACAGAAATACCCCAGCATGCACGACCCACAACAGGCCATCACAAAAGCTCATCTGAGCACAAACATAAGCAAAGCACTTTGTGCTCAGGTGCGCTATAAATCAAAACTGCAATGGTTTCCTTTCCTACCTGTATATAACTGATCTTTTGTCTTGGTCCTCTTTCAATTCTACTTCATTTGATTTATCCAGAACAATTTCTTTAATATCATTGTAGCCCTTTGATTCAACAACAATATACATCCCAAATAAACACTTTTTGTCAAATTCCTGAAATATAAAAGTTTGAAAAATAACTACTCATTTTGACAAGAATAATTCTTAACAATTATAGTTCTATCATGTAGGCTTGTAAATGCCCATCTATTTTACCTATAGAAAAATGATGAAATAAATAGACACACCTTCTTTCACATTGTGAGTGAATATTGTTTTGCTATTGGGAAGATGATTCCCCCATAAGGTCTATGGTTTCACATTAAGCCTTTATGGTATATAGTGCCAATCTTCGCCTCATCGACATCATATAACTGACAATTTCACCTACTAATGTATAAACACCAGCAGGCAATTAATCAACAACAGTAGAAGCGCCACCAGGCATCTGTAAAATTAATTTAACTTTGGAACTTGAATACAAACATGAACACCATTTTCACTTTTTCCAAATATTATTTATCTTGTAGATAAATATGAATTCTTCATTTTATGATGATGAAATCATAGAGGGTAAAAGTTAAACTTTTGCTCTAGAATTAATCTCTTGATAACAATCACACAATACACTCAGGACGAAAGTCACAGATGAAGGGAAACCTAAGTACCTACCCTATAAATGAGAGGGCTCAATAACCTGACATAAAGAACAAAACAATGCCTATCTAGACTAGATAAGGATTTCCTGCAAATATTAAGAAATTGTCACCGTTCTAAAAAGGACTGTCCATTAAAAGTGCAAATGGCATGTCACCCGTAAATTATACTACTAAGACAGAGCTGTGACTTTTCATTGTTTCCAGGGTGATTGAAAATAGTGGCATCAAATAACAAAAGTGATAGCAACAGCGATGATTTCTGAGTTTTCAATCGTGAGTCAGACATAAGTGTAGATTTGCAAATAAGAAAAAAATAGCGGAAAACAGGAAAAAAATGGTTGGAAAACATTTATGATAATTAACTTATGCTTCTCTTTTAGGGTCCATGGGAACCATTGAAGACAAAAACCCTGTAAAATGAATGCAACCTATACATCAAACTTAAATACATTTTACCTTGAGTCCAATCTTGTCAGTTAATGGTTTGGGTAAAAAAGCTGCAAAGTACCACAGTCCTGATTTTGGACTTGACATTATGACTTGAGTCATTCCTTTATTCTTTTCCAATAGAAGGTGATGTGCATCAGTTCTATTTGTGTAAAAATGGTCTGGATAGGTTTCATTATATGGAGAAACAAGAGGATATCCCCCATGCTGCAGATATCTGCAAAAATAAAACATAATTCATTTTCTTTATGTGATATAAAATCTCGCAGAAATATATTGTGATTAAAGAAAAAATAATAGCTTTTTTGAAATATGGTTCCTAAAAAACTAATATTGCATTTGTTATCAACTAGAAAGCAAATGAATAAAGAACAAAATTGATTCTTGGTAGAAAAAAATCTTCTTACAACTAACAAATTACCACTAAAATTCTCAGATTTGATCTTGCATATTAAACATGTGACAATAACCCCCCACCATTCTCACTAACTTTTTTGTTGATTTAGGATGATTTATCAAATTGAAAAAGTATTCATTTAGTAAAGAGGTTTTACCAAAATCTAGTATGTATGTAATTGGCTTCAGATAAAGCAGCTATGTCAAGATTGAACATGGATGATAAAAACAAAAACTACAATCATGCTCAATAGAAGTATTGAATGGAGTAAAAAACAATATCTGTCAGATATGGTCATTATTTACTTTGTAAAACTTTGTAAAAGTGCTTTCAGACTAAACATGAGCTGTTAAGTCATCCTACCCTATTTCAAAGGTTTCATGAATCATTCAGGGCTTCAAATTTATGACGCGCCCGCGCCATTGACGGATAATTTCAAAATATGGCACATAATTTTTTAAGGCAATGGGCCTGAGTGGCGGGTTTATTTCAGTTGTGAAAAAAAACTAATTCAATTGAAACATCCATTGCTAGTAATCAAATGCAATTTACAAATTACAAAATATTAAAACAGGAAGCTGTCATAGCTTTGATTCATTCGATACATATGGCTACTATCGGTTACAGGATGTCAGATAATGTCATATGTATTTTCAATTGATCGGATGTAACATAAGGAATTCCAAAAATACGCAACCGGCACCGCCCGTTGGCATGGCATCTTTGCCATAAAAAAAAGAGACAAATATGAGTTACGACAGCTATTTCTCGCTTGAGGTTTGATTTATTGTTGATTTGTTTTAACTTTGTTACGCCGAAGTTTCGGACTATGCTTGCTTTTCTTTTTTGCATGCAAGTGTTATTATTCATCGCAGTTTGTGTTATAAAGACAGGAACAAGACTTATTGATATGGGTATAAGTTGGGAAATATAAACTACAGAAAAATCAGCTGTTTTTAGTTTTATATTCTTTGACCCATTAGTACAGAAAATGACCCACCATTTTTTGCCTGATGGGTCACTTTGGCCCACCAATGTTTTAAAAAAATGAAGCCCTGATCATTGTTTCTGACAAATATAGAGAACCCTGTAGAAACATCATTGACAAGACATAAAGTAGCGCACAAAACTTTAACATGGCTTTATTAAGTATGAAAAGAATGAATGGTGTTTCAATATGCATCACCAACTAAGAACTAAGATTATTTAGTATGCCATATGATGATGTGGATGAACATAAATTAAATTATATACAGACTAAAAATATAGTGGAATATGCAATAAATTAAAGTAAATAGACATTTTATAAAGAGTTATAATGATAGCAAATGGATACCACTCATCTATTATATACAATACAATCTTAGTTCATTCTTTTCTTCCACAAACTAATGCTAGATCCTGTTTTGTTTGTTTGTTTTTTCAATTATGTATATGTCAGGATCCCAGAAAAAACAACTTTCCTTGAAGTAAAACATATCCCAATCATAGAAGTAGTCCCTATCCCAGAGGTAGACCCTTTCCAGATGTATACCCTATCCTAGAAGTATAACCTATCCTAGAAGTAGACACTATCCTAGAAGTAGATTCTATCCTAGAAGTATAACCTATCCTAGAAGTAGACCCTATCCCAGAAGTAGACCCTTTCCTAGAAGTAGACCCTATCCTAGAAGTAGACCCTTTTCTAGAAGTAGACCCTATTCTAGAAGTAGACTCTATCCTAGAAGAAGACCCTATCCCAGAAGTAGACCCTTTCCTAGAAGTAGACCCTTTTCTAGAAGTAGACCCTATTCTAGAAGTAGACCCTATTCTAGAAGTATACTATATCCTAGAAGCAGACCCTTTCCCTGAAGTATACCCTATCCTAGAAGTATAACCTATCCTAAAAGTAGACCCTATCCCAGAAGTAGACCCTTCCCCAGAAGCAGACCCTTTCTTTGAAGTAGAACCTATCCTAGAAGTAGACCATATTCTAGAAGTAGATTCTATCCTAGGAGTAAACCCTATCCTAGAAGTAGACCCTATCCTAGAAGAAGACCCTATCCTAGAAGTTGACCCTATTCTAGAAAAGGACCATATCCTAGAAGTAGACCCTATCCTAGAAGTAGACCCTATCCTAGAAGAAGACCCTATCCTAGAAGAAGACCATATCCTAGAAGTAGACCCTATCCCAGAAGTAGACCCTATCCTAGAAGTAGACTCTATCCTAGAAGTAGACCCTATCCTAGAAGTAGACCCTATCCTAGAAGTAGACCCTATTCTAGAAGAAGACCCTATCCTAGAAGAAGACCCTATTCTAGAAGTAGACCCTATCCTAGAAGTAGGCCCTATTCTAGAAGTAGACCCTATCCTAGAAGAAGACCCTATCCTAGAAGAAGACCCTATCCTAGAAGTAGACCCTATCCTAGAAGTAGACCATATCCTAGAAGTAGACCCTATCCTAGAAGTTGACCCTATCCCAAAAGTAGACCCTATCCTAGAAGAAGACCCTATCCTAGAAGAAGACCCTATCCTAGAAGTAGACCCTATCCTAGAAGTAGACCATAGTCTAGAAGTAGATTCTATCCTAGGAGTAGACCCTATCCTAGAAGTAGACCATATCCTAGAAGTATACCCTATTCTAGAAGTAGACCCTATTCTAGAAGTAGACCCTATCCCAGAAGTATACCCTTTTCTAGAAGTAGACCCTATTCTAGAAGTAGACCCTATCCCAGAAGTATACCCTTTTCTAGAAGTAGACCCTATCCTAGAAGTATACCCTATTCTAGAAGAAGACCCTATCCCAGAAGTAGACCATATCCTAGATGAGGCTACTCCAGTTATGTCATAAGACCCTACATTATTGCATGTCCAAACCAGAGCTGTCCAATGGTCAATAACTTGTTTCTGAAATATGTCCTGTGTGAAGAAAATATTATAATTTACTTCAAATAGCAAAGTTATTGTACCTCGTCAGTAACCTTACATTATGACCTTAAATCCTTTCCTTATAGTAAACAAACTTGCATGCAAAACCAAGATTCTCTAAGTAGGAAAACAGCCATATTTTGCTTTAAACAAACCAGGCTTTAAACAAACCCCAAGGTGTGAAGCCAATGTCAAGGTCTTGGTGAGTAGTAAAGCTCTTCCTTGTATTGGAAAAGTAAAAATCTTAAAAACAAAAGCAATAATTCATACTAATTATGGCTACTTTCTTGTTAAAAGCATCATCAGAACAGTCTCTTCATGGAAATAAAGTTAAATTCAAAAACAAACAACTTACATGTATACTTCCTTAAAGTTACAATTGTCTCCAGATGTCCTTGCCTCAAAATTAAGAGAAGTCTCAGCTGTTTGCTGAGGAATTCTGTAGGACATCAGGGCTACCGACTTATACCCAGAGAATTCAGAAAGCTTTATAGCTGAACTCCAGTGGACATCAGAAAAAACAACAGCATCTGAATAAGATGAAAAGGCAGTTTGAACTTTGTCAGGGACCTAACATTATGACCTAAGCACAAGTGGCATGATTCAATCAATTCGCCACAGTAGGTGTGAGATACAAACTTGCTTGCACAATTTTAACCAAGATTTTCTTAGTACAAAAAAGGGCCTGGCCAAATCTTAAAATCAAATAAATTGTAATGGTACATGATCAGGGACCTTATAATTATTGTAACCATGAACATATGTGTGAAGTATCAACCTAATCCATACAGTAGTTAATGAGATGCAAACTTGCATGTAAAAAGCTAATCAAGATTTTCTTATCATAAAAGGGGGCATAAGTTGCTTAAATTCAAAACAAAAGTTTTGGAACTTGGTGTTAAGTATAAACCCATTCCATACATAGTTAATGAGATATAATCTTGCATGTAAAATCTAAAAGGTTAATCATGCAGATAAAATATTAAGATTTGTTAAACTTGTGACATCTTTAGTATTTGTCTATTCATGGGGTGTTTTCCTTTTTCTTGAACTGAAGAGAAAAATTCATTTCAATTCTGATTACTTGTTTTACCGGAATCAAGGTAAATTACTGGAATTGGTGCCAGATAACCGGAATCAACCTGTATTTTCCTTAAAAGGCATTTCATTTTTTATTAGGCCTAAAAAAATAAATTGTTTGTTTGGGGTAACATCTTCAAAATCAGTAGGCAAGGAAGGTAGGGATTTTTTTTTTTTTTAATTTTATTTTAAGCTTCAGTTTTACGTGCCATTTCTTTTTTTTTAAAGAACATACTTAAACAGTACATAGAACTGTCTTCTGACACAGACCAGCATCCATCAAAATGCATTTTTCACAAGTTGTCGAATTTAGGTGCTGATAGAAGACACGAATAAACATACATTCGTCAGATGTTCTCAGTCTATTCAACTCATAAACTTGCCTGTCGGAAATGTGTGAGAAGTTTCAAATGGTTATGGTAAAATACGGCGCCAATTGATTTTTCTTCCAACGGTCAAATAAAATCTTTAGGATAGGCAGGTTTGGCTAGGTAGGGTCAGGTTACCCTAAACAAACAACTTTTTTTTTTTTGGCCTTATGACTTGTTGTCTGTGTTGATAAAATAAATTAGGGTCCCGTAATTGACATGTTCTTATATTTGTTCCAATCCGGGGTGTCTGGCGACTTCTTGACGCCAGGTAAATTCCATGTAGTTGTCAACAATTTCTGTGTACAGTATATATGGTATTGTCTTGTCTTTGCACTTCACTCTTGTTGCAAATCGTGACGAACGTTAATTTTACAAACTAACTGGGTTTTCCTTAAGAGGCGGCTGCAGGCTGATTTGACCACCTCAAATCCTTTTCAGACCAGCCACAAGACATTACGACATTGTATCTACATTGCCTCCTCAAGAAGTCTTCTGGCCATCTACTCCAATCCTTAAGGAAAACCCTGAACTAACTATGGCCAGTTGTTCAATTTGTATGGAAAGTTATATCTCTGAGAGGATATGGCAATTGGTTTATGGAAAATGCTTTCGATTCTGATCTTCCCCATTTTTGTTGACTTCCAATCTATCGTAAAAAAAGAAACTGGGGTTTGTAACATCAAATGGAAAAGGCTATTGTTTCTTTTATTTCACTTAAAGATGCTCTCTCAGAGATGTGTGTATTTGGAGTTACAAAAGTCAAAAAGTTGGTATTGACAATCCTTATCAATAAACTAAAGACCTTTTACCATTTCTTTACTATTAAGTTGCTAAAACCCTGTGTTTTCGTTAATTAAAGTGAAGTGAGCCATCACGTTTGTCTGATCATCTTTGGGAAAGCCAGCTTATAAATAAATGGGGGAATTCTTCTTCCCGCACTTTTTGCTTTTGTAACGTGACAACTAAAAAAAAACTTCATTATCTCTCTTTACTTTATAATTTTCACTTTAAAATTAAAATTACATGATTAAAGTTGGCAAATAAATATTCCTTTTCAGGAAAAGAATTAAAATACAAAATCTAATTTGAAAAGGCATTTGTTTTGTTAAGGACATTCTCGGTAGTTTTATCTGCGCACTTCATCTGCGCTTCCAAGGGAGATAATAATCTGTTACCAAAGAGGTACTTGCATAGTAGTCGGATAAACTGTTTGTTCGGTCGAAATTTACTGTATGCTATTCTTTACAAAGTCTTTAAGATTAATCATATTATCCATGCAACTTCAAAAGGTTATTAACATTATTATATCTTTCTCATGCAAATTAAGCCCCCCGCTTCTATTTTTCAAGTTTAAAGTTATTTTAATCGTTTTTAAAAATGTTTTTCGAATACGGTTACCATGGAAACTGTTATTTTACAGAAAAACTAACTTGTCAACATATACTTTTTTTGGCATTTTGTATTTCAAGATTAAATTTTACCTCACATACTGAAAAAAATAAGAAAATTCTATGAAAGGAATTTTTAAATATCTTCATTTACTTGTAATATACATATCAATTTTCATTGTTTTTTGACGAAAACAAAAATTTGAAAAACTGATTTGGATCACAAAAATTGTTCAGATTGTAAAAATTTGAAGAAAACATTGATCTATAAAGTATTGAATATATGAATTCATATTTTTTGTGTTAATAAACATTCCAGAAATTATTTTATTACCTTTGAAGATGGTATGGTTATTTTGATCTTATTGCCCGTAACTGTTACCATGGAAACTGTCATTTTACGAAAAAAATAACTAGTCAACCTGCATTTTTCTATTCATTTTTGAATTCACAATAGAATTTTCAATAACATATCAAAAATTTAGAGAATTCTATGAAAGGATTATTTTCTTATATCTTGTAATTCTGACAATACCTTTGTTTACCTTCTGGGAAGGTATATATCTTAACATTTTATGTATAAATTGTGCTTTTTTTCCAGATATATCTTCCTCATCGAATGGCAAACTCCAAGGTGGTGATGGTAAACTGACAAACTACAATTATATCTTAATAAGCAACAATGAACTTTTTGATATTTACGCTGTTTGTTTTCCTCCTAATTCCAACCATTTTCGCTTAATGAAAATGATGTATTTGTCCATGCGCAAGTGCGGAAAATGGGGTTTTCTGAAGACCCATGTGATGATGCTACCTAAAATTACCACCTCTTACTCTAAGTTAAGACATTGTTTACAAAATAAATCTGTTTAAACACCCTTAGATATCTGCGATTTTGATGTTCTAGATCTTCTTTGTATAGTTACAAGCAGGGTTGGTACGCTGTCAATAATCTAGTTCATGTTACTTCAGAAATCTTTGTTGTTCTTTTACGGTAGAAGAAAATCTCCATCTCTGAGAGAATCCCTTTAAAATCAACGAAATTTATAAAGTTACATGATTGTGGTTTCCTTTTTTTTTTGAATAATTGATGTAACTGTTTAAATTATATAACTTCAAATAAACACTATTGTAAGGTGTAATGAGGGATGGCATCCACCATACTATACCAGTGATTTTTTTTTCTTAATCAAATCAATGGGTTTTTTCGACCAAAACTTAAAACTCAATGGGTTTTTCTATAGAAAAATGATTAAAATGAATGAAAGTAATGTGTTTTGGCGTCATTTTATGAGATTTGGGGGGCCAAAAATCATCACTGCTATACTATAGACATGGTAAGGCAAATAAGGTTAAAAAGTATTACTACTTTCAATTTTTTTTATATCTAGATTACATTATTGCCTAATGCACAGTAAATGGCCTAATTCAGTTAGCATCAATGTCAAAAAATAAATTTTTGAATTACTAAAGAATTTTACTTGTTTTGAAATGCTGAATGTCACTAGAGTCCATATTTTCTACTCCCGGGATAAGAACTGTATGACAAATATTGATTTTACCACATTTTGTGCATTCAGGGTAGGTGGGGACAGACATTACATATTTTTCATGCGTAGTTCAAAATAATGCTTCCTTTAGATAATGTGAAATCTTAAAAATAGCCTTTTTGCCTTTAGACGACATTATGGTTATAAAGATATTCATATTAGGCCATGGTATATTTCCAAAGTTCTTAATCCTTATATTTGAATAAGCTGGACAACACAGACTCTTGTAAAAAGTGATATCAGAACATATTTGGTTAAGATTACATAAATGACAAATTCTGTATAATTTTTCACTTCCATTTTATCTTCAAGTTACAATTGCTTATGTATGAAAACTTAATCTAAAATGGCTCATGTATTTCCTCAACATATCACCCATGATGGCATCGATGAAACTTTCACAACAAAATTCGGTTTTATATTGTTTATAAAAATCTAGTTTAGACATCGATTGTATTGAACTATTACAGTTTTGAATATATATTGATCTCTTAGGCTCTGCTTAAGGATTGGATAGTAATTTATATTGTTATCAAAGCTATTTAATGTATCATTAAAACCGAGACGACTATCCAATAACATGTTTATATTTGCCACCTAGTCTAAATAATTTGAAGTGAAGATTGCTTTTTATTTTCTGATAGGACAATCGAAATTTTGAAGGATTAAAATAGTGTCCAACTTTTTGAATCCTGATTTTCAGATCTAAAGTACAAAATGGCCATTCAAAGTCAATTGATAAGCCTAGATATATGTAAAATAAAATTACATACCACCAAATAATGGCATCAATTGTCATTAAACAATAAAAAAAAAAACTCTTAACAGGTTTCTCACATTTCAATGCACATGCATAGAGAAAATTCATCGGGAGCAAAAAAAACGTCACCTTGTGTTAATCAAACCGTTCTTAAAAAGTTAATATATGGAATACAGACATGTTAAGTGCATGGATTGATTAAAAAAGGATTAGTTCACAACTGTCACTGTGTGTAAAATAATTTGTTAATTAATAATAGCAATGGAACTATTGGTCTTCAAACCTTGCAACAGAATTTCTGTCGCATTCATTTTGTCAACCATTAAATGAATTGTTCGAAAGTTTGACATGACAGAAGATATTGCCCAATGCAAAAATTTCTCACTTTTTTCCGTTCACTTCTAATTAGTTTGACTATGTTATCATTATACTGTTCAAAAAAGATTTTGTACATAGGTGAGTTAATATTACTCATTACTTTAACTTTAAGTCAGTGTAACGTTCGTTGAACATTTATGCAAATTAGGAACCCAATGCATTGTTTGAGAAAACATGCTGGTATATAATATATATATATATATATATATATATATATATATAGACAACACAACCGCTCAGTGAATGACAGTGTTTTTCACTGATGGGATGTGTTTGTCTCTTTGAGAGGTTCATTTGCTTGTTTCGTTACACTGGGGGAAGCGGTGGGATTAAGACTTCTCCTTCTATCGGGTTTCCTTCCTTATGTGTGTCCCAAGGGCCAAGACTCGGGACGAGTCTTCTCGGAAGTGGGAGTTATGTAACATTAGTTGCACGTTTATGCAAATTAGGAACCTAATGCATTCACCGTATTTGTTTTACATCGATTGTGAAGGAAGCTTAAAGCTTGTTCAAAGCCACTCTTGATGACTGCTTCCTGGGTACTTAACCAGTAATCGCGCCGGTTTGTGGTTAATCCCCGAACCCGGGACCCTCGGTACAAGAGCCCGACGCTTTACCCCTGCACCAATGTCGCCCACATTGTTGTAGAGAACATGCTGGTATACATATAGACAACACAACCACTCAGTGTACTACAGTGTTTTTCACTGATCTGATGTGTTTGTGTCTTTGAGAGGTTCATTTGCTCGGTTCGTTACATCAGTATTCTAAGGATCGGTCTTTGCAAACAACTGATAATGGATAGCATCCTATCAAACTTTGACGCGATCGGGAAATTTTGAGAATTTTTTGGATCAGGCAATATTGCCCCATCAGAACATAAAAAGCAATCATCACGTCGAATTATTTTGACTAGATAGCGTCCCAATTCACCCAAAGCAGCAACAATACGTAATTTATCTATTTCCCTTAAATCATAGACAAATCTACTGTAACCACCGGACCTTTAGTCAAATATAACTGTTTTTACCGAACTCGTCAATTATCGAACTTAATGTCGCCAGCTAAATCTATCAGGCTTACGTGTATGGAAAAGCTTGTGTGGTTAGTAAGCTACTTTTCGTTTATGTATCGCTGTCATTTGTAGAAAAAACCCGGATCCTTACGCTAATGCGAAAAAAGTAATCATGTTAGGATCATGTCAAATCTTACCGATAATTGTGGCTAACATTAGAAATCCGTATGACCAAAGAAATCTTCCATTCCTTGTTGCAATCATAGTTTTCCTTGAACTATTCCTTTATAAGTGGAGCGAAGAATAATACTTCGGTAGTATCAACATTTCAGTTTTCACTCCGGTCAAGGTCGAAATTTGGGGAAAACCGAAAACTAAAATTTCCTACGAAAACAATTTTTTGAAGACAGCGATATATACTTATCGCCTGTAATTAATTATTTTCACTATGCAGCTTAAACAATATTATTTCACAGAAATTTTTAATTTCTATAACTGGTTGGATTCAACACTTAAGATATGATTATCTTAGTCAAATCGCCATCAGATGGGGGAAATTACTTCCCTTAGATTCGGGAAGGTGTAATCCCCGGCCATCCGGCCATTTCCCGGCCATACTAAACAAAGAACAAAAAAGACCACAAACACGGCCATGGCATCTAGATCCTTTATTTCTCGCTAGATTTTCTTCGGACTAAATTTAAATCAAAGATGTAGTTCTAAATATTCAATTGTTTATATCAGTAGAGATATGATAAGTTAAAAATGACCCTATTTTGTTGAACTTCTGAAAATGACGTCGTAAAACCCGGCCATCACGGCCATATCGTAAAACCTTTTTGTTCCTCATTCGATTTCATTAAAAGTTTTACCATTAGGAAGGTGACATTTTTTTCTTTAAAATGATATATTGATATGTTGTTTTTGAACGTGCATTCTTAAAGCCTTATTTCGGTGAAAAACACGCATTTTACGATAAAATCCCCCCGGACGTTGCGATTACCTCTCATCAAATCTCTATCACTTAATCTCTTTTATAAACACATAATAACCTGAAACGTGTTCCATTGCCAAGGTGGTGTTCTTTGCTCTTATCTGATATAAACAATTATTTTATCAATCCATAACTCCGTAACTTTAAAATCGATTAGTTGACTCTATTTGTTTTTGTTGAAAAATCGAAATGATTGACGCCCGACCACCATGCTTCATGGTCACGGGAATTACATGATGATTTCGCAACAGATCTTTATCAGACTTATGTAATTGTGAAGTTTACACTAATGGTTTAATAGTGGCTTAAACGCATCATGATCAATCCAGTATAAGAGCAGTTGATTATCGTTGAAAAACGCTAAATTTCGGATGGAAATTTACAATGACGCCACAAATATTGGCCTCCACGGCCATGTCGATTATTGTTTAAAATTCCGAAATATCTCCATCATAACCCTATCTTCACAAAGCTACTGTATCAATGTAAAATTTGTTTCAATCATACTTGTTATGTATTTTTTGAGAAATTAATTGTTAAATATCTTTATTTTTCTGACGGAAAATAAAGTTGACGTTACGGATACCGGCCTACACGAATATAGGGTTTCCTTTCTCAATCTTTCCCAAATAAAAACAATATATGTACCTTTAATATATCGATGCAATGGCTTTATGTTGGTACTTCATACGGCATCCCTTTCATTATAATACGGTGATTTTTAGAGGAGAATTACTTCTTGGCGTTAGTAACACAAATTGAATTGACGTTACGAATGCCGGTCTATACGGCCATTAAAATATATCCAGTTTATCGAAAGAGTTCCACAAAACTTATATTGTTAAAACTTTATTCAAATGCTTAATACTAATGTTTTAGTGCTCTTAATCTACCTTCCATTATGGGAGAAATCACTCGTTGAAAACTTGTATGGTATGCAAATTCATAACTAAATTATTAATGAACATCAACAGAGAATACTCTTGGTTCAATATTCATTTGATATATGTTTCTCTTATTGCGCTATACGAATATGACGATTGATTTCCCACAATTTTACGCAAATTCAAACAAACCGCAATTAACTGATAAGTCAAATCCAATAACTAAATAATGGTTAATACTTCATAGCTTAATCACAAGATCAGCAATTATATAATTCTGGACTGAAACGAAGCTGGAGCAAGTTCAGTAATCTGCAGTTTAACGATTTACAGAATATATATCATTATCATCAAAAAGTGGGCATTTTCACCAACTCTAAATTGGGGTTTTGTGTTTTTGTTCCAAATTATATTATAGAAGTTTCAAATCATGTTCGTATGTATCTCTGTTTTAACAAAAAACATTCCAAAAGAGAATCGCCAAAAGAATGAAATTCTAAAAATCAATCCAACGCGTTTACCTCAAAAGAGTTATACTCCAGTAATATAAGACATATAAATTGGAAATAATTTCTTAACATTAGTACAACATCTTAAGACGTACGAAAAGGTATTTTAAAATCATCATTAGTCCTTTTCCGTTGTCCGTACGACCACCTACAATCCATTTTTCAATTTACCAGAAACCTGCCCGGTCAAGGACAATCTTTCGTATGGACAGACAAACAAAGATATGGTAATATATCGCATATCATCGTCTTTTGAAAGGGTTCGTATAACAAAATATATAAACGTTTTAGGAGAACAAGCCTAATAATTGTCTAATAAGGGTGTCGAACATACGTCAAATACCACACTTTTACCGACATTTCAAGTCTTTAAGGCGGGAAAATAGGGGTCACAAATAACGCCTCATACAGACAGACAGACGAACACACTGTCACAAAAAGACATTTTCCTTATTCATATTGAATTAGACTTTACAAGTAATGTAGTCGTAAGTCTTGATTTTACCTACCTTTCCCCCAAACACTTTTCCGAACTTGGTCAGCATTACCACACTGGCGCTACCCGACCAAGTACGGACACGCGTACAGACAGACGGGCGATTGGAAGAATTATTCTTGCATAGAATCGTTATATTAGGACAAAATTATATTATTTTGAAACAATTCTAGGAGAATCAGCCTTTTTTAAAATCCTGACACCCTGTATAACTAACCAAATAATTGGTGTATTTTCAACAGATTTATGGACTGAAAATAAAGGTATGCTGCTTACTGCTTATACAGACAGACAAGCACACCTTCTTGAACTTTCATTCATTATCATGCAATATAATGCACTAACAATACAATAAGATTTATATTCAATATAATCGCTCCTTATTCACAATATTCTACCATTTAAAGAAAACTTCGTGAAAAGCACATTTATAGTAAGTAAAGTCTTGACTTAGACCGCACCTATGGGGCGTTTTAGACTGATATTTTGAAGGACGTACGGATTGATATGTGAAGACATAGAATACCGACTAGGCACGGGGTTTAAACTTCTTCATTCTAAAACCGGACATTTAAATGTTGTATCGAACGAAAATTCCAATGCGATTTCTGCAGTAAAATAGATTCGACAACATTTTGAATATATAAAAAGGCCCAAACCTATTTTCATGAAAATCTGCGTGTTTCGCGATTTTGTACATTATTTTTTTTTTCAAAAGACAGACGGTCAAGCGAACGAGATAGCAATTAAGTACATGTATATTTCGTTAGCCGGAATCCATGGGTAAAATTTAGGTTCAGTTTCAGACTCAAAAGAAGTAAATTTAGTTTTTATTAGTAGCCACGCATCCTGCTCAGTGTTCTACGTCATCAGTAACGACATGGGTGAGTTAAGCATTGACCTAACTAATCCGATTCATAAAAGAAATAATTTCTCACGAAAACATCCGTTAAAAGCAGCACGTCAATTAAATCCGTCAAAAATAAGAAATAGAGTTAACAAGTTATTCCCGCCACTTCAAATTATAAAATCGAAAATAAATACATCATTAGAACGTGGCAATAAAAAATTCACCTTTTCAAACCGCCTAGAATAAAATGAAATACTATAACAGATATCCCATCGTACATTATGTTGCGAAGAAGGTGAAGTATTGCACTTGTTCTTCGATTCACGTGTTACTTATTTTCCCGCGTAAACTGGAGCATGCACGTGTGTAATTCAATGCTCTTTACAGCTGTACGGTGAATATCCATCTTATTTGTCTATTTGAGACAGTTCAGGTCCTTCACGACATTTCTTTGATCAATGGTGACACGATGCGCAATATAATCTAAATTGCCCTCAATAGGAAATGTACGAAAATCGAAACGTTTGGTTGATTCTGGCAGGCGTGACCCGGGAATTCCATCGATTTGTTCACAATCGACAGTTGTATAAAGTTGTAGTCATTGGCTTTGTAGCCTGGATGATCCAGACGTAGCAGTTACAGTTTCGATCATTCGACTTTGTGACTTTTTTGAAAATATCATCGTTAAAATAAACTGAAATGTACACACTTTAGTTACATGTGTTTTTGATAAAAAAGATTCGTCAATTAGCTTATATTTGTAAAAACAGAAGCAGATAAAGCATATACAGTCTAACGTGTGTTAAGCAACCACCCTTTTAAGCAGCCAACCTGCCTTAAACAACCACTACAGAAAGTCCCATTGTTAGATCTATAGTGTACATCAATTTGTGTTAAGCAACCAACCTGTCTTAAACAGCCAATTTACTCTGTCCCATAGGCTGCCCTCTTAACACAAGTTTGATTGTATCCTTAACTGTATAAATAAGATAATTAGTTCTAAAATAGTATTCCATTTTAATTTGTTGTACCTTACATGTTCTCGATAATTTTTTTCCTTGAGATGGGAACAATATTTGGAGAGTGAATGGGAAAATAGTTTGCGGTACCGAATTGACCAAATCTCGTACCGCCATTACATGCATTACATTACTTTAAATATTTTTGATTGCCATGATTCTTACAGTATATTGCAGAAAAACAAGATATACAAGGTATGGCAGAAGGGTCCGGCAACAATTTCTCACACCATTAGGTTTGGCCATATCCTAATAGGAAACTTACCTAGGAATGAGTTTTCATTTGTACCAATTCTTAATCTTAAGACCGACCCCAATAAAGGACCGACTCTGTTATATATCTGTAAAAAGGAAACGTATGTCATTCTTGAGCTCTTTTATTGATCTTAATATTGAGCTGTTTAATAAAACTTTTTGATGATATAAGAACCGTGAAAATCTGACAGAAACTTAACAATGAATCGATATGGCTACGAAGGCAAGACAGCGCAACGTCAATACAATTTCCTGTGTATTTTTTCTCCGTTTGATAACTATCTTAGTCAAGACGGATAATAATGAATTAAAAGTCGTTATTTAGCCGTGAGCTTCTGCTTACTTATGATATAAGTTTGGTTGAAATACATCGTGTATTATTCAAGTAAATTGTGTGATCATGTATCATGATATTTGAGACTTCGTTTTGAAATTTAGGAAAACGTATGGTGTTATTCAAGCAACATTTTATTAACAAATGTGTGCTTGATTAAAAAAATAATGTATACCAAATAGAAGCAAGAAACAATATCTTGAACATAATATAGGTCTTATCCTATTCTGTTGTTTTTGATATATAATTATATATATCATTACATAGGCGTAGGAGCAGGGGGCCCCCCAATATCCAGACTGGGGGGGGGGGGGCAGAGTATGCTTTGCCCCCCCCCCAATATTCACAATGGCAAATGAAGATATTTGAAAAGACAAATGAACGAAACGAAATTTAACAGCAGAATCAAAATAAATATGTTTTTTTTGTGCTCTATCTAATACCAATTCGCCTTTTGTTACGAACAATAACCAAAATCTTTTTGACGTCATCATCGCAAATGGCAATCTGAACACATCGGGTAAGCTAAAACTTAAACAATAATTTTACTCATTGTCCTGTTGAATCCGTGGCTGTGACAGCCAGGTCGCTGCTGCTTTTTGTTTAGATCAATACATTTAATTTCCGCGTGAGATCGAGACCTAGCATATCCTTTTTTTTTTTTTTTTTTTTTTTTTTTTTTTTTTTTATCAAAGATACACATTTTCATACGCTTTCTTTTTATTCTAAAAATGTTATCGAATTTGTAAATGCATGAATAGTCATGAAAAAGTTTAGGAACATTTATTCTTAGACCGGTCCTCATCTGAAGGTGGCCCCCCAATGTTGAAAACGCTCCTACGCCTATGTATTAAGACGGTGTTAGGCGGTAATCGCAACGTTGGGGTAATAATGTATCGTAAAGTGCGTGTTTTTCACCGAAGTAAGGCTGTAAGAATGCACGTCCAGAAACAACATATCAATCTATCATTAATGTCACCTTTCTAATGGTAAAACTTTTAATGAAGTCGAATGAGAAACAAAAATGTTTTAAGATATGGCCGTGATGGCCGGGTTTTTCGACGTTATTTTCAGAAGTTCAACAAATTGAGTCATATTAATCGATTTCAAAATTACCGAATTCGGACTTGATGAAAATAATTGTTTATATCAGATAAGAGCAAAGAACATCAACTTGGCAATGGTACAAAATTCATGTTAATTCTGAGTTTTTAAAACAGATTATTTGACAGAGATTTGAAGAGCAGTTATCGCAACGTCGGGGTAAGAATTTATCGTAAAATGCGTGTTTTTCACCGAAGTAATGCTATAAGAATACAAATTCAGAAACATCATGTCAATATATCATCTTAAAGGAAAAAATGTCACCTTTCTAATGGTAAATTTTCTTATGAAATCAAATGAGAAACAAAAAGGTTTTGGATATAGCCGCGATGGCCGGGTTTTACGACGTCATTTTCAGAAGTTCAACAAAATAGGGTCACTTTTAACTCATCATATCTCTACAAATATATACAATTGAATAATCATTTTTGTATCATAATGAACCTTAGGATTTCATCTTTGATTTAAAACTAGTCCGAAGAAAATCTAGCGAGAAATAAAGGATCTAGATGCCATGGCCGTGTTTGTGGTCTTTTTTGTTCTTTGTCTAGTATGGCCGGGGAATACACTCTGCCTTAGATTCCCCGACGACGTAGTAGTGGATCGCCTGAATATACAAAGTGGATTGAGTTTTAACACAACCGTAAAGTGGCCTGGTGACGTAAATGGGCTTAGGGTTAGGGTTAGGGTTAGGGTTAGGGATTATGTTTTTATAAATAATATCTTTTTTTTCATTTATATCTTTCATTGTTTCACATAAGATTTCTTATGATGCAAAGTATTCAATTTCATTCTGAGGAAGATTTAGATCTATATAATACAATGTCGCAAACGTTGTCGCAAATATGCGTCAAAACTCTATCCACTTCGTCGTCATAATTTCGATCCACTACTAGCTCAACCTAGATTCCCACACAAAGGGGGCCAATCTCCCATGCAGAGTTATCGTCCCCCGGATTGTGGGAGCGTAGCGGGAACCAATTTACTCTGGTAGAGATTGAAAGGGGGCAGTAAACACTAATTGACCTTTAGTTTCGAATTGGTAGGCCTTCCAACCCGTTTAAAGGAGAAATTCTTGATAATAAGCAGTGCTGAGACATTGTTATGCTTTTTATTGAATGTAAATGTTATTATAAAGTTTCATTAGGGTATATTGAATAATACGAATATGCTGGTTACACACATTTCTGCATTGGAAGTGTCAATATTGGAACTTATCGGCTGCATGGGAAAAACACCGAAAAGGGCGTCAAAATAGTGCGTTTTTCAGGTGGGTACATACATTGGACGATAGCAAAAAATCTTAATGGTCGTGCACCACTTTTCTGTGGATAAGTTGTATGCCTAGACTGTGTGGAAAGCGCAAACAGTGGCGATGGACCTCCTGTATTCGCAGGGAATTCTGTATAGAAGTTGAAAATGTGTCAAAATTGGGCCTCGGACACATGATTTTTTGCCACGTTCATGACCGGTTATTGCTCAAGGAATAAGGTCTATGATAACTGTTCAGATTTTCTTTTCATATTTTTAGAGAGCCACAGGCAATATGCATTTGGTGTGTAAATATTGCTTTCGTCCGTTTTGTTTTCGCGACTCAGTGAGGCGAGATTTAACAGACGTGCACCTGCCGTCCCAAACGAAGGCCCGTTAGTGTGTACTGCTACCCAAACGGCAATCTGCAATCGGAACTACTCGGGTATTTCCGTGAGCTGTGAAATACACCTCGGATCAATCGGAACTACTCGGGTATTTCCGTGAGCTGTGAAATACACCTCGGATATTAGCCTGGAGTCCTGGCCCTAGCCTGGTGGAGCCTGGCCCGTTCTTATACCGCGAACTAGGGCCAGCAATCTGAACACATCGGGTTTATCCAATAGAAAACACCTCTGAAATAATAGGGATGACGCCATATTGTTTCCCGCGAGAATGACGTCACTTTCTTTCGTTTCTAAAAATAGATCTTGAATGTAAAATCCAAAAAGTCGTTAAATTTGATTGAGGAAACAAGTATACATGTCACAACAACAAGTTCGCCATTTGGTATGAGTTACTGATCAAAAGTGATTAAAAAGGATGTCCAACACTTCCATACAAATCGAACTACTTAACGTGCATGCTTAGAAAATGTGTTAATTGCCAGATGCCGATTTACCCGAAAAATTGTAACCCTACACTTATATCCAAGTAGCCTGGGGTCCTGGCCCGTTCGTATACCGCGAACTAGGGCCAGGTGTCAGAGAAAGTTTACCGAACACAATAGTTTTTGTACATGATTCTTCTTTGTGTTATTTGACATATACATGAAGTATCATTATTCCTTTACTCCTATTTGTAACCTTGTCATTTCGTTTCGGACAAGATTGCAATAAGTGGGAGGCACTTTCTGTGCAACTTAAAATCAATGTAAGCTTGCATCGGACATGTATATGATGCATTTATTTATGTGTATTTATCAAGAGACACATGTGTTGTTCAAACTATGATAAGTGTATGTATTGAAATATATATTTTGTTACGCATCCTAGCAGGTTTATGCGACTTTTTGTATCTTTTAGGGCTATATGCATGTACATGGTTTTTTATGTAAAGAGTCTACGTAGGTGTTGCATACAGTGTCAATATCCTAGGTCAAATATGTATATTTCGAAAGTTACACATCTTGAGTTTATAAAGAAAATATATGTTTATATGTCAAATTGAAGAAACTCTATAGCCTTATCTAATGGCGTACATTTGTATATACATGAACACAGCGCTTTTCTCCAAATATGTAATGCATTTGATAATATATGTAATTAAGCGTATGTATAGGTTGTTTTCTTTTATATATATATATATATATATATATATATATATATATATATATATATATATATATATATATATATATATATATATATATATATATATATATATATATATATATATATATATATATATATATGTGTGTGTGTGTGTATGTGTGTGTGTGTATGTATATATGTATATGTAAATATAAGAGGAGGTTCATATGAAAGCATATTTATGTTGAATAATCTTTATGAAGCAGTATTGAAAGTGCATTTGCTACAACAACAAAAACAACTCATAAATCATCCAAATTATCAATTATCCAAATTTAAGATCGTTACATAAAATGAAGTTATTGTACAAATCGTTCTATGAAGACGCATACAATATCAAAACAGTGTTCAGGTTATTATGATACAAACTTGATTTTGCAAATGAACCTGAATGATATATTGTATTATGTTACTATCATCATGTACTGTTGCTGCTTGTAAATATTGCCACATAGGTCTATGACCTTCTGGTGTTAAACTGAATAAACTTGTAAACTTGTATGCCGAGGTATTCCGAATGAAACAACATCGACTGCGCATGCGCGTCGATTAAGAGTCTGCAAGCTTATTCATGAGAAAATGCACCTATTTAGCTAGACACCCTACTTAGCATTGGATCCTTTTGAGATGAAGCCGTGACTCCGGTTTTTATAGCGTTGTGTTTTGTAATGGAACACAAATGCAGTACACCGCGCAAATCACCCAAACAGGGTTGTGTTTGTGACACAAGTATTGAAAAGCTCATTGCGTCGTGTTTTACCATATAACAAATCCGGAGTATATCAAAGTAAACTCAATGGTGGAATTTCTGTAATAGATGGTTTTGCTTAAATTGTTATAGAAAGGTATTTAGTATGGCCCCATTGAAATATTGACAAGATAGTTACAGAATAAAGGAAGGCTTGTCAATCTTCCAAAGTTAGAGTTGAACGTGGTTTTAAAAGACGAGATATGACGAGACAAGAATATATCTGGAAAAAATCGTTTGATAAGCAGTATATGTTTGAATAGTATATATTCTGATATCAAATTCTTGAGATTTAAATGTGTCCAAAGCATTTTATTTTTAGATCATGCGTTCCCCCTCTTCTTGATGACTTCGTCAACTACAGGTTCTTATGTTAAATCAGACTTTCAAACAACACTAAATAAGCTTATAGCGATAATGTTTAATACTAATTATAATTGATTTTGTAGGCGTCATATGATTTTGTCAAAACGAAAAATAAAGGTGTTTAATTTGTCGAGAAGCTTGGCTTTTGATTATTATTGGAAAAGAAAAATCACATTCTTTTTTCCTTGTTTGTTAATTAACTTATGACTGCATAAAGGGAATAAATACAGATGCCGTTTCGTTGATATACCAAAACTCTTGTCGGTGGGATTCTTATCTTTATTGCCTGTTAATTGAATTCGTGATTGTTTAACCAGAGATAAGTGAAACCCTTTACCCTTTCCTTTTACGTGTCGTTGAATTTGATTAAAAAGAAGATGTTATGGGAAAGGTAGAAGAAAATCCGATTTTTTTTCACATTTGTGCGGTCTTTCTTTCTTTCTTCAAAGTCGCCTATTAACACTTAACAAGCCTCAAATTTAAGCATCGAAGGAAATAAGATACTATGTAATATTGATTGGTGGAGATATACGTTTCCAATTTGTCTCCATTAAATTTGTTGTGTGTGTGATTTAAAACTCATTTGAATATATATATAAACAACATTTTTGGTAGAATTCATTCAGAGATAACTACTAAAGTAAAAAGTTTGATTCTTTTACAAAAGATATCAATTTAATCTGATATTTTGAATCCCAATATTTAAATCAAACAATAAATTAATAGAAAAATAAAATGAAATGAACAAAATCCATTTAAGTGCAATTAATTCATAAAAAATGGAGTATTGAATGAAACAACATCGACTGCGCATGCGCGTCGATTAAGAGTCTGCAAGCTTATTCATGAGAAAATGCACCTATTTAGACACCCTACTTAGCGTTGGATCCTTTTGAGATGAAGTCGTGACTCCGGTTTTCAATGTATTTTATAGCTTTGTGTTTTGTAATTGAATACAAATGCATTACACCGCGTAACTCACCCAAACAGGTGTTTGTCACACAAGTATTGAAAAGTCAAGCTTTTTGCGCCGTGTTTTACCATATAACAAATCAGGAATAGATCAAAGTAAACTTTATGGTGGAATTTCTGTAATAGATGGTGTCGTGTGCTTAAATTTGTTATAGAAAAGTACTTAATATTGACAAGATAGTTACAGAATTAAGGAAGGCGTGTCAATCTTCCAAAGTTAGAATTAAAGTGGTTTTAAAAGACGAAATATGACGAGACAAGAATATATCCTGAAAATCGTTTGATAAGCAATATATGTAAGAATAGTATCAATTCTGATATCAAATTCTTGAAATCTAAATGTGTCCAAATCAGTTTGTTCTTATTTCATGCGTTCCCCCTCTTTTTGATGACTTCGACAACTACAGGTTCTTATGTTAAATCAGACTTTCAAACAACACTAAATAAGCCTATTGCGATAATGTTTAATACTAATTATAATTGATTTTGTAGGCTTCATATGATTTTGTCAAAACGAAAAAATAAAGGTGTTTAATTTGTCTAGAAGCTTGGCTTTTGATTATAATTTGGAAAAGAAAAATGACGTTCTTTTTTCCTTGTTTGTTATCTAACTTATAACTGCATAAAGGGAATAAATACAGATGCCGTTTTGTTGATATACCAAAAACTCTTGTCGGTGGGATTCTTATCTTTATTGCCTGTTAATTGAATTCGTGATTGTTTAACCAGAGATAAGTGAAACCCTTTATCATTTCCTTTTATGTGTCGTTGAATTTGATTAAAAAGAAGGTGTTATGGGAAAGATAGAAGAAAATCCCATTTTATTTTCACATGTTTATGTGGTCTTTTTTTCTTCAAAATCTCCTATTAACATTTCACAAGCCTCAAATTTAAGCATCGAAGGGTTTAAGATGATATGTAATATTGATTGGAGGAGATATATGTTTCCAATTTGTTCCATTTAATATGTTGTGTGTGTGATTTAAAACTCATTTGAATATATAAACAATATTTTTTGATATAATTCATTCAGAGAGAACTACTAAAGTAAAAAGTTTGATTCTTTTACAAAAGATATTAATTTAATCTGATATTTTGAATCCCAGTAATTAAACCCAACAATAAATTAATAGAAAAATGAAATTAAATGAACAAAATCCATTTAAGTGCAATTAATTTATAAAAATTGAGTATTGTATGAAAATTGTATAAGGTAAAGGCTACCCTGAATAAGGGATGGAAAAGGGTAAAAGGGTAAAAAATAATAAGGGTAAAAAAGGGTAAATGCACAATTCAAACGCCATCTTTTCATAATAGGCGAGTGGCAATCCGTTAGCCAATCAGAAGCGATAATTCATTCTCTGACACCTGGCCCTAATGCGGGTTAGCATGGGCCAGGACCCCAGGCTATCCTGGCCCATGCTAACCCATTCGGAACACCTCGCCATTTCTTAAAATAACCTCGGAGGTAATGGGGAGCCATTTTTGAAAGTAGGTCACCAACGAAGGGCCAATCGTATCTACTCGGCAATCCCCGTAGCAAGCCGGGGATTGCCGAAAAGAGCCGATTGACAAAATATGAAACAAAGATTTGTTGATATGATCACCTTTAATGAAAAGGGTAAAAAACCCATTCAATTGTGATATATAACCAATTTGTGTGTATTCAAATACATATTTAGTGCCTGTGTGCATTTTGCGTTATCCGCCGGAAATAAGGCGAATTACCCCAGGACTTCTGGTGTATTCATGTACTGCCTCATTCGGAACACCTCGGCCATTTCTTAAAATAACCTCGGAGGTAATGGCATTCGGAACACCTCGGCCATTTCTTAAAATAACCTCGGAAGCAATGGGGAGCCATTTTTGAAAGTAGGTCAGCAACGAAGGCATGTCCGTTTGCAATCGTATCTACTCGGCAATCCCCGGCACAAGCCGGGGATTGCCGAGAAGAGCCGATTGACAAAATATGAAACAAAGATGTGTTGATATGATCATCTTTAATGAAAAGGGTAAAAAAAACATTCAATTGTGATAAATAGCCAATTTGTGTATATCTAAAATACCTATTTAGTGCCTGTGTGCATTTTGCGTTAACCGCCGGAAATAAGGCAAATTACCCCAGGATTTCTGGTGTATTCATGTACTGCCTACGAGGTATATCTACCGACTTGTTACGGGGATTGCCGAGTAGATACGATTGAGGTAATGGGGAGCCATTTTTGAAAGTAGGTCAGCAACGAAGGGCCAATCGTATCTACTCGGCAATCCCCGTAACAAGCCGGGGATTGCCGAAAAGAGCCGATTGACAAAATATGAAACAAAGATGTGTTGATATGATCATCTTTAATGAAAAGGGTAAAAAGCCCATTCAATTGTGATATATAACTAATTTGTGTGTATTCAGATACATATTTAGTACCTGTGTGCATTTTGCGTTATCCGCCGGAAGTAAGGCGAATTACCCCAGGATTTCTGGTGTATTCATGTACTGCCTACGAGGTATATCTACCGACTTGTTACGGGGATTGCCGAGTAGATACGATTGGTACTGCCTACGAGGTATATCTACCGACTTGTTACGGGGATTGCCAAGTAGATACGATTGATGAACGATGGTCTACGGTCGGCAACTTACGCAAAAATAGGGAAGGCAAAGGAGGTACTCCGGATGAAATGGTATTAGCCAATGGGAATCGATTATCCATAAGAATCCGCGCATGCGTATAAATATTAAACTCTTTCATTATCTGCCATCTTGGATTTTAAGCTCGGGCCCGCTTCGATTCAAAATATGCTGATAATCCATCCTCTGTTTGGTTTTTGGGGACAACATGTCGCTAAGTATTGCCATTTTTCTTGCCATTTGTCTTGTGTAGTCGCGTTCACTGCTTTTGCATTACAGAGGCCGTGTTCATGGTATGGCAAATGATATCAATTGCGAATCTTTCTCTGAAAGTTTCAGGATTTTCATTTAAACTCGGGGACACATTCGGCTCTCAAATTGAAGTCATTGATAGCCATCGTGTTTTGTTTTCCCATAATTTTGTTTCAACAACAGTAATATAAGACCTTTGCTCACTTTGGATGACATTGTTAAATTTAAAGTAAACACAAAACGGATAGGTACGGTATTCGGATAAGCTCTAACATAACCTTGGTTTGTTTTTGTTTTTCCATAAATTTCCAGGACTCGGTCTAGAGTGTAATAGTTTGTGACGTTCCATGGATGACCTACCAGTACAAGGCAAGAAAATGTGTCTTGCCCATTGGCAACCCACATTGAAATAGATCATGATACATGTGTAATACTAATAGATGGCTGCCTTTGTGGATCAAACCTAGTGTAGCTTAGATTGTCAGCGCAATGTAAGGCCGTCTGTAGTTCTTGATGCTAACCATTACACTAGTGATGATCCTTTTGACTATAAGAAGTTTTCAGTGCTTCTTCAATCAATATTTTACTAAAATGCATACTAGTTTCACAATTATCAGTGTAGTGGGCACATACATTTAACTGCATCAAGATTTACAATGGCAGGTACCAATTTAACAGAATTGGCAGGTAGTAAGATCACCATCACCCATATTTTCATCCTCAATTTCAAATTTATCTTAAGTTTTAAGCTTTACATCAATGGTGAAATATGTAAAATTGTTATTACAACTCTTTGCTTCCTTGCTGATTATTAGCGTCATGGCAGATAGGTTGTTAGTCAGAAATTTCTCTAATTTGCATGAAACATGCCCTGTTTCGACTGTATGCCTCCAGAAATATTTTAGTTTATAGCATTATTCTCTATCGAGAGATTGAAAATGGTTTGGAGAACTAAATCCCATAGAGTCCAAGTTCTTATAATCATCTGTAGCCTTATTAATTGATGGGTTTTCAGATATTTCAAAAATGCAGTGCCTGGGTTTTATTAAGATTGTTGTTGGAAGGGTGACTTTCAAAAGTAAGCGGGGGTTTTGGGGACCTCATCAGTAGATTTATGAGTTAAGTCGCCAGTGAAAATCCAGGCCCTCAGCTCATAATGAAACCTCTGGCAGTGTAAGAGAAAAAAAATACTTTCAAGAAAAAATCACTAACTGTAGGGCTTTTTCGCATTACATAATGGGCCTATAAAAAGCACCTTCCCAATTGGAAATTTCTTTAAAATCATGCTGTTTTCCCTAAAATTCAATGTCACTCCAGCTATTTGCATTCCCAATTTAGCCATTTCATCGATATAATTTCCCCAAATCAACAGGCCAGGCCACTTCCAAATTCATGGAAAAGAGGCCCTGAACTGAAATCACCTCCCAGTTCCTCTCCTGAAGGTCTCCCTCCAAGGGAGAGACTTGATGATAAAGTAATCCATTGACTCGAACTGTTTCATAACAACTGCTGTAACCACGTCGACTAAGATGGTCTAAAAAGATGAGAAGAGACACAGCAAAAACTCTACTCCTAGTGCAAAAAGACTTCAAAAATTAATTGTCCATAATGGCACAAAGCTGTGATAAGCTCCCGCGCAGAATTACATTATATACATGAGTGTTTTTCTGTTGACCAATCAAATTGCTGTTGTTATTCTATTTAACTAATTTTACCAAGTCTCACAAATTCACGCCAATTCTAGAAGTGAGTTTCAGACAGAGCTACATCATCAAAATACCACTTGAGGTAAAATTATGTACTGTTGTCTCAGTGGGGACCTTCCTACTGTGCCAAACATGGAGAAATGAAAGGATTCGAAATTGACCCCACTACTGATGTGACTTGAACCAATGACCTTTGTGTCCCTTTATATGATTGTTGTATCTTGTTTTCTTCTGTATATTTCTCTGATATATCAGAGAAGTATTGCCATAATTGGCACTAAATCTAGTGACTGGAACTTATAACCACATACATACTACCCTATTGCTTTGCTTAATTAGGTGGGGTCCTGTGTGGTTTAAGTGAGGGTTTTATTGTTCAGGGGTCCCAGGTTTGAGACTTTCAGTTCAGGACATCTTAGAGTCTCAGCCTTGTGCTGGTTGATCCTAGGAAAACTGTAATTTAACTGAAAAGTTGTTGACACTATTTTAAACCATATACCAAAACAAACTTGATTTACAAAATAACTCACAGACTTTACCCTTCCACCTGTTTAACTTAAATAGACTGAATATTTTATAGATATTTGCTATTAACCTTAATGAAGGAAAGAAAGAAAAACACAAAAAATGGGGGTGAAGTTGGTCCATCTTGAGCTTACTTTATCATCCAATCTTCTAATTAAGTTTACAAAGTAGATATTCGTCATTTTGTGCTACTTTTAAAGTCCCGAGCACTACATCAAGTTTAATCTGCAGTTTTTAACAAGCTTACAGCTATAGCAATGTAGCAGTTCACTTTTTCACACCCGCACAGTAATGTATTTTATAATAGGCGTGATGGACTCTTACATTGAAAAGATAAGGCTGCTTAGTATGGATCAACATTGGAATACATTCCAAAACTTTCTATAGCTTGACACCAACACTACCTGAGATGTCAAATATAAATGACAAAATATTCAAGATTGATAAGCTCTTAAATCGTCCTGCTTTTCTTTTTTCCGTTTATTATTTAAGCAAAAGTAATGCTTAAAGATTACATCAGTAGAATCCATAGCTTTTATGGTAAATCCATATTGACTGTTTTAGCTATTGTCTATCTGACTTTATTTTTGTTTTGTTAAACATTTTTATGCCATTTATGCAATCTGAGTATGACATCCATTAGTGCAGCATACATGTAGTCTTTGGAGGAGCCAAGATTTGTAAGGTATATTTTTTCCCTTTATTAAACAATTCCTTCATCTAGAATGCTTCCATAATTGCTTCATATTATTATAAGCAGCAGCAGACGACATTGATAAAAAAAAGAATTGCTCAATTATAACCCTATCTTGTCATGATGATCTGGCAAAAGGTTACACATATTGCTTTTTCTTTTACAACTATGTGTTACTGCCAGTGCTATTTGAGGAATATTAAAACTTCCTTTATTATGTAAACAGGGCCTTTTCCATGATTTACAAATAGGTCTAGGTCGTTTAGTTGTCAGAATTAATTTTGATTGGGTGATGGTTTAATTTCAGATCTTCATTAAACAAGGTGGTTTGTTTTCCAGTCTTACCATTATTGACTTGTTGATAAAGTTGCTTAATAAATGGAAACATACATTTTTGCTATTGCTGTTATGCCTCAATCAGTTGCAATATTATTTTGGTAATCTTTTTTAATGTTTTAAGAAACTATTTCCAATCCATTTCATCAACTTTAAACATTTTAGTATTTGCTACGAGAAATCTATGTCCAAGCCATTTGAAAAAGATTTTCCAATGCGATCATGGATGCTCTGAGTAAAATAATGTTTCAACGCTTGAAGTTTCAATGCATATAAATGAATGTGGGGTCTAGGCTGACATGGAGTGAACATATGCAACTGAATCAAGATGTAATGGTAGTTAAACTTGGGATCAGTTCCTCTATCCATTATCAGGAAGGTGACATGGTGAAAATGAAAAATTGCTGATAGATATCATAAGAACCATATACAAAAAGCCTAACAAATGCATACAAAGAAAATGCTAGGGTCAAATAACAAAAATGTAAAAATCATGCCAAGCTTAAATATCAACCCTATAATAAACTATGAGTATTTTGGAATGCAAATGACATTCAATAATTTGTAAAAGTTTTCCATGAATATTTGTTATTATCTACTTCTAGGCTTCCAAGCATAAAATTGTCAAGCCATGGTGTCCATTTGGTTTTGATAAGAAATGATGTTACAATGAGATATTTCCAGAAATGGTGAACACAACGCAAGGTGAGTGTTAGGAGGGAGTACCAGGAACATGGATATTTTCATTTTATGTCGCAATTTGACTGAAATACTGTTAAATCCCAATGCAACTAAAAACCACACATACAGAATTTTTGGCAATAAGACATTGTCCAATTTTGACGTCCATAAAGATTGCTGCAATATTGCAAAATGATTTTAAGGCTTGTTTTAATACAATTTTTCTCTAAACCTGTCACTTCATTCTTTTGGTAGTCATCAGTTTTATGCAGATAGCATCCAGGTAAATATGTAAGCTGAAGCAGCAGTGGGGTTTGGTAGAAAAACCAGCAACAAGGTCTGTATATGTAGCAGGATAACAGATATTGTCAAGGTTTTTATTCATAGCAATATGGAGGTTTGCAGACATAAACACATTTGTCTGGGTTTTTTATCATTGAAGAAAAAAAAAACAATTGATTAATTTGTACCAATTAATTTACCATGCTGTTAATACAAATATTTACAGCTTGCTTTTGCAGTATCTCACAAAATGTGGGTTTAGCTTCCCTAACACATGGTTTCTACTTTTACCACATTTTTAGAGTGAAGTTACCATTCTAAGTCAGGGCTCTGTTAAACCCTGCAAGTGATTGTTCATAAAACCTTGGGTAAAAGCAACTTTTCTTTATATCAATAGACATAACATTTTTATCTAAGATCTAAAATTGCCATTATTCAGCATTATATTCATGCACCATTCCTCCTACTTCAAAATCATGTATGAGGGTTCGATTCCCTCCCCAGGCTACATAAATGCTGGTGCAAAAGGGACAGATTGCCTGGTGGTCCCACATGGTTTGAAGAGGAGAAAATATTTGGAAAAGAAAGTGAAAAAATGAGATGATGTTGAGTGTTTCTTTAAAGCAACTCTGAACTTTATCACATTTACCATGAGATGTTCTTTATTTTTTGCAAAAGTCAGTCAAATTTATAACAAATTAACAAAACAATATAACGTTAGGAGGAAAAGACTGTGTACTTTGAAGTTAGATTGTGGTTTGTGACAATGGTTTGAGTGTTGCAAAATATATAGCCTTTAATGAAAAAGAAAATGAATGTACATGTGTGTATTCTTCACTCTATCAAATATCATCCAGGTGTGCATTTTCACATGATCAAGTGCATATTTCTATAATTGAGTGGTATATAATATATGATATCATTTAAGTGTAACTATATTGTTAGCAACTGTAAAGGGTTTATAATGTGTCCTTAAGATTTTTTTGATGTCTTCAGTGCATCAATAATATTTTCTTGCACAAAATTGAAAGGTGGAAACATTCAAGTAGATTTGTGTTGCTTGTTACTGTTATGTAGTTACATATTTTCAAGATCAATTCATTGATAAATAATTAAGTTTTATAACATAAACATCTTTTTGCCAAATGTATTTCCTATAGCACAGCAAGTTGACACTTATTTATTTTCTATTGCAGAATGCTATGATGATATAAATGGGGTTCAAGCCTATATGAAATATAGGGGAAATGTCTCGAGAACATTCGAGGGAACCAATAAGTCAATGGCACATTTATGATATTCCAGACTTTATATGAAAACAGTTCAAGGTAGCCAACCTATCTATATATTGTAAAAATTGTGTTAAAAGATCACAAGGTGTTTGGTCACTACATTAGTCTGACCATGGTAACATACTAAAAATGACATGGTTTCACCTCAAAAGGGTTGTTCAGTTACTTGAACAAGCATGTGTTTGGTCAATTATTTGTCTATGTGTCTTTGTGTACTCGATTTGTCTTTAGAATGATGCACTAATTAGCAGATAAATATAGCTTGAAAGAATGATAGGCAGAGGTCCAATGTGAGTCTATTATAGGTCCGTCCGTCCGTCCGTCCGTCCGTCCGTCCGTCCGTCCGTCCGTCCATCCATCCATCCATCCATCCATCCATCCATCCATCCATCCATCCATCCATCCATCTATCCATCCATCCATCCATCCATCCATCCATCCATCCATCCATCCATCCATCCATCCATCCATCCATCCATCCATCCATCCATCCATCCATCCATCCATCAATCCATCCCTCCCACAACCCATCCCTCCCACAACCCATCCATCCATCCATCTATCCCTCCCTCAATCCCTATCATCCCTGTGATAGCACAAAGCTTCTTTTTCTACATTTTTTCTGTAACATGATGGTCGAACCTTATATTGACCAAACGTTCAAACAGACTTTGTCTAGATTTCCGTCTGTTTAAACGGGTCGTATGCGGTCGATTTCTTGCTAATCAATAAACGTATAACCAAGAAAATGTGTTCGTTCGTCTGTGAATAAGGGACATTTCAGCAGACCCCATTTTCCGTTAAAGAATCGTTAGAAATCGGTAAGTTTCTTTTTAGATGTGATACGATCTCTACAACAACATATTGCACTTTTTCCTTAATGTCCTTTTATAATACAATAGTTGTGTCATTGCCTGACAAAAATATACTCTAACTGTCAGTACGTACACCTGTCTGTACTTGATTGGGTATAGCCAATTGGTAATATTGGCCAAGTTTGAAAACCATTTGTGGGAAAAGTCTCACAACTTCTTTTGAATCGACAGCCAAATTCAATATTAATAATAAAAATAAATTATCATCGCCCTGTTCAAAGCATCATTCCTGATCCGTACTTTCCCTTTCTAAATCTAAGAATCCCGAAAAGTAATCAAATTTGATCGTATATTCGGCACGTTTTCTGATCGAATTTAAGGCTTCTTGTCATGAAACCTTAAAACATTATGTGCAAGAAACTCTAGCACAATACTTACATATGTGATATTTTACTTTCTCTTAGCCCGTTTGTTCTTACGAATCAATGCCCTTGACCAACAAGAAAAGAAAATGGAAACATCGATATTGGGTGCTCGTACGGACAGCCGTACAGACATAAGACAACGATTCAACATTAGTTTACAAACAATTTTTCGTAAATTTACAGGTGGTGTAATAACGTACATAACGTTCTTTCAAGTCAACATATCTTGAACAACTGAGTAGATTGGAAATGAAATACATATCCCTAAATCATTTAAGGAAAATCCCGTGTTTTTCCCAATTGTTCATTCTTTCAACTTAAATCAAAGGGAGACAGACATACGGACATACATGTACATGTATATGAATCTCAATTTTCTCTATTCCTTTATACATTGGCTTCAATTTAGGCCAACACAACGGTTGAAGTGATTTTTTTGAATTATTTTTAATATCATTAATACTTCTAGGACCGCCAACAGGTAATTTCGGGTAAGCATGGTCCGGATCCGGCAGGGGTCGGAAGTTCGCCTTGAAATAAGTTATAACTTCAAATGGAAATATTTCCAACAAAATGTTTTCAAGCCTGTGAAGTGGGCAATAGAATAAAAAAAAAGTATGATAATGGGTTTTGTGTTTGAATGATTTTACGGTTGCTCGAAAACTGGTACAATTTGACTAATTTCCGACTGCACTTATGAGGAAGTGTTGCACTGCGTATTTATAGGGAGTACGGACAGACAAAACGACACGACATTAGAAATAAACTAATACATCGTAAAAGCGGATAAGTCCCAATCCATGGGTAAAATTCAAGACAACTTTCGGACTTTGAATAGGTAAATTGAATTTTTTTATTTCTTTTTATAAACCGATTTCTAGAATTCCGGAAATATTTCGGTTGCGGACCATGGGTTGGATGTTCGCCTCGCAATGTGTTTAACTTTTCGATGGGAATGTTTCAAACATATTCATTCTTTAGATCAGGAAATGGACCATTAGAATCTGAAAAAATAGTCGCAAAACTTGAATGGTGCCTGATTTTATGACCGTTGAAAAACGGGTGAAAATCGTTTTCTAATGTTATAATAACTGAACAAATGTAACATAACTAAAACTGTCTTTTTAATGTAATTTGCTTTAAGTACTGGTTCTTACATTCTTCTTACGGTAACAAAGCAAACCCGGCGAAAAACGTTTATTTCAGAAAGTTTAAAATTGAAAGTTCGTTTGAAAAACAAGTTCCCTCAGTTTTGGCAAACAGGCGAAAATAGAAAATGGTCTCTTCAGGCAAGATCTTTACTAAAAGGCTTAGAAACCGTCTCTATTACGTTCCTGGCCTTACTAGGCAAGTTTTAAAACCTTATACAAGTTTCTATGATTTCATTTTTGTTCCAAATTCTCGGTACCTTAATTGAGTTATTAGTTTATTACAATAGGGTAAAATGGTACATCTAGGTACCCATGTAACTAACAATGTCTATATTTTTCTTTCTTTGTTTTTATCGCATATTTTCTAGGGTGGGGTTATAGGTCATAAATAAGGTGAAAAAAAAATTAACACTTGGATATTCAAAAAGGTATCAGCAATTAATAGAAGGCTTTGCATATGTCAGTATAT